>OMLC01042855.1:0-18353 GCA_900302585.1 Regalecus glesne | reverse complement strand
CAATATTTAAGTTTTTACAATAGGGTACCTAGATGGTGTAGGAAAGACACATGAATACCATGTTGTTCAAAACATCATTCACATAGTATAACACTATATAAAAAAATTTAACACCTATTATTTTCTGATTTGGCCAAGAATGCAAAATGAGTGTGTGATTGTCCATCTTTTAAACAACTTCTACTTATAATGAGAGCAATGTTTTTCACCAGTTTGTCTCAGAACAGATCCAATGTTACTGCAACTTAGCTATTTTTACACCCAGCCGTGTCCATTCCAGATAAAAAGACCAAGAAAAACTGACATGAACAGTACTGCGGACAGATGGATTTACAGTAAGTCAGTTAATAGTCCAGTATAAAACATGGCTCAAAAAGAGAGCACAACCTGTCACATCTTAACAAAGAGCCATGGAAACAACCTTTAAGTTCCAGTTTTTTCATTAATTAAACAGGACCCGAAGAAATAGCAACTGTACGGGGGTGAGGGATAAAAACGCTAAACACTTGAGGAGTGGAGAATAATTTCCTGGTCTGATGAATCCTAGTTCCTGCTGTTTCACAGCGTATGGAGGAAGAAAAACACCCACGAGTCCATTTATGTTCACGCTGTGTGTTAGCACTGTAGGTTGCAGCTGCCGCCGCTTCTGGTATGATGGGCTGGAAGTTATTACAAAGACAGATATCGGCCCCCTTGATGAAACCTGTAGCAACATTTCATTACCACAGAATAGCTGAAAACCACTACCTTTACATGAATGGATTTTCATCGTAACTGGCTACTGCCAATGGCTAAGATATCCAGGAATAGGTCAATGAAGATGACCTTAGTTTGATGCAGATGCCTGCCTAGTCACCAGATCCCAATTCAAGTGAACATCTAAGAGAGGGGAATACAGTAGTCAGAGCAGTGATTTAATGAAAGAGAACACAACCCAACAGGGAAGCCATGCCATTGACTAGAATCCTTTGTGAATGTTTTCAGAACCTTGTTAAGTCCTTGTTTTGATGAATTGGGGGCGAAGGTGAGTGAAAAGCAATATCGGGAGGGCTCTCCTAATGTTTTGTCCACTATGCAATAGTGTCTGTTGTGAGCCTGCTGTGAATATAGGGAGGTGGGGCAAACATTTTGACCCTCGGGCCCAAAGCCTGATGAGCCGTGTGTGAGTGTATAGGAAGTCTGGGTTTAGTGTAGCTAGAACTGAAACAAATTAAGGAAGATCTGGGTTATTAAAACGTTACATCAAAACACACACACACACACGAATGCACGCACGTTCCTCAAATGCAAAACAAAACTCCCCAAACCCCAGCAACCCATAAATGAATAAATCTCTTTTCATAGGAATAGTGCATATCAATCAACATATACAGTGCAAATATGCCTCATTTAGCCACCAGACTCATTTTTATCTGTAGTCTCATCCATTTAGGGGTTCAGTGTCTTGTTCAAGGACACTTCAACATGCTTTGTGAAGGAACCAGGGATCGGACCACCTATCTCCCGATTACTAGACAACTGCACTATCTTCTGAGCTATGCTGTCCCTACATGCTTATGCAGAATTATGCGCGCGCGCGCGCACACGCGCACACGCACACACACACACACACACACACACCACCAAATAACCAGGCCTTACCCTCCCTATCTCCCTATATTCATGTATATGTATCTATATTCATGTCATTAACATGAATATAGGTTTGACTGGATGTCTTCTCCATCCTATCTTGGTGGGTAATTAACCATGAAAGTAAAGAAGCTACTTTGCGACCAGACCAAAACGTGCTCTGAAGGCAGAAGTGCCATGTGGTGTGTTCCGGCACTGCAGTGGCAGAGGGGTGTGTGCATGCGTCAAGATAAATCCTTTCCCTGCATTAAATACATGAGATAATCCCTATTGTCAGTCTATCATCACCTTGCTAACATACCTTTGTAACAGGGAATCGGCAGAGGGCACAGACATGCACAGGTGTACAAGCTCAATTTCAACTAAATTAGACAATCGGTTGAGCTTTAAACGTAGGATTCCTAGTCTGTGGGCTTGGGACGGTAGCTATGGCCAATTATCCTGTTTGGACACAACAATGTAGAGAGAAACCCAACAAATCATGCCTGTATACGCTCATTTTATAAAGCAATGACGGCCGGAGTCCCACTTTGTCTCGAGTCCACGACTACCTCTGTCTTTTCCAATCTATGAATCTACTGTAGTACTAAAAATGTTGTTCTCTGGTTTCTTTATGATAAAAACAGACAAAATGTCATTGCCATACAATGAGAGCGCGCTCACATCAGAGTGATGTTCTATCAGATTCCACCTTTATTTACATCTGGCATCACCTCAAATGGTGGGGTTGCACAATGTCTTATCCTTTTGCTGCACACCGATTGTTTCAGAGTAGTTGACAACCAGTCATCACAAGAAATGCCAATGCCTCTGTGTACAGGAGCAAAGCAACTGAAGATTTTGCCAAGAACATCAAGTAGCACAATGGTGATTTTTTTAAAGTGGTGAAGTTGTTTGTAGCTTGTCTCGGTCTGCTCTTGCAGGCTAGCAGGTACTGTTCCAGATGGCTGTGCATGGCACTTGTATTGTTTGGTTGAGTTTGTTTATAGCCAAGCAAAATTTGCAGGTAACGGAGTACTTTTCACAAGCCAAACCCTGCCTTATGGCATCACAAGTTCCGGGATGAGCAGAGCGTCTCATTTTAGTGTCATTGAGTACTCAATGGTTTTGTGCAATTCCGGTCGATTCTAACAGTGGGGATAATGTTATGGTTTGGTGTGCAAATATCAAGAACACCCTGATTAGCTGCATCAACAATGAGCTGGAACAAAAATGGAATATAATGCAATCATACATTGTGTAACAATGCCAATAGGGTCTGCCACCCCATCTTTGGGGAGGGTTTGTAGTTTTAGGCTGTTTGGTCATAGGAGGGGAAGAAAAAAAAATTTTAAGTAAAAAAAATCTGCAGATATCTACCTGGATAGACTACAGAAAAGATGAAGGGAATAAAAGCGAGACTCCCCTAAACTCCCCTGGATTACGTTTTCATCAACAAATAGGATTTGGCTCAGGAACACTCTTACCCCACCCCTGAAAAAGTATGTTTGCGACTGACTGAGCAAAGATCTCCTCAGTAGTAAAGTATGCACCAGTTAAACTGGCAGGCAACCATCATGGCTGCAGTTTTTTTTTGAGTCACTTGTTTGGTGAGTAATCAGTGCAGCTGATGCTTTAACGGAGACCACACTTTGCAATTGTGTTCTGCAGAAAATAAATCAATCAATGTCCATGCAATTCAATGATGCTCAATAAATTGTCTAATGCACTTTTGTCTTTATGTACAGATTAGTCAGTATCAAACATTCAAGTGAGTTGCCAATTGAAGGAATGAATGCAAATATGTTTGCCTATAGCCCTCAAGGCCAAAGTTGGCTGTCAATTACTGTGGTGATGCCAAAGCTGAGTCTTGGCACAGTGCTGGTAAATGGAGAGCTTGGGAATAATGGTGCACCACGTTATCTTGTTTTACTTTTGGTAACTGCTGATACTTTGACATAAGTAAAATCACAAGGCACAGAGCAAAGAAATCAGCGCAGGTAATGCAATTAGTGTCACCAACAAGCACGAGATACTTAATTTCAGCTTTGATCCTCCACCTAATCTTATATCCATCTTATCCAATCCAGTCAGTTCACACTGAAACTTATCCAAAGAGATGAGTCCTTCATCTTGCACTTTAGATTAATCAAATTATATTAGACCAATTCATCTCTGTCTGCATTCCTATTCACACCTTTCCTGCCTCCATATTTACTTAAATCACAAAAAAAGCTTAACATCCAACTATACAGTCGCCATATAATACAACAGATTCAACACAGCAGCGAGAGTGGGCGAGCATGGGACAGAGGGAAGCTGAGGATGACAGGGCTTCAGCAGAAATACTGGTGCAGAGCGGAGGCCACAGACAGATGACAACTTTTTTGTGGTATTGTTTCACCTACAGTAGAGGCAGTACTGTCACCTGCTGTCCAGGCAATGCATGAGGTGCCAATATCCATCATGTCTGACAGTAGTAGTCACAAGCACCATTGATCTGGCTGAGGAGTAGAGTCTAATTACAGTTCCATTATCAAGCCCACAGGAGGAGGACGACTAGTACAGCGGACATCACGAGCAGATATTAGGGGGCATTTGCTAGGTAAAGGCAGTAAAAAACCTTGTAATTTTGCAACACCATCTTAACCATTGTCTTTATTATGTTAATTTTCAATTAAGAGATGGAAAGAAATCACTTGAATTACTGGATCATATGTGAGAGTTCCATTCTTACGTGTCACCGTTGCTCCCTATCTTGTAGGGGTGGACACAGACGTAGAGTGCCTTTCCCAACACCCTGTAGTGGCCTCAAACCTGTGACATACGGCCCATCAGTTTCCAAAGTGCACATTATACCACTCAGCTACCGTGGCTGCAGGACTTACTGTACTTTTACAAACACACACACACACACACTTTCTTTTATCTTTATCTTTATGTAAGAAGCTCACAACCAATTAAATTTATATGAGTATACTTGTATAGCCAGAGTGAAAATAAGCATCTTGTATTATGAATCTTGAATCCACTTGTACTTTTGCCAAGAACAAAATGTCCTGAGGGTGAAGAAAGGGTAAAATGAAACTTGACTCCTGCAATACACAATGATGGTCAAGCTCTGCAATGAGGATTTTCAATTCATGCCAAACACGTAAAATTGGTATTTTTGCATTGGGACACTGTGTATCTACCAGCTTTCATAAAGTATTTCTTCCTCCCAATGGTATCAAGAAGTCATTGCCTTCAGAAAAGTAAATCATATCAGCTCAAGTCAAGCTTTGAAATTGTTCAACATGCAGGCAAAACCATGCAACCTCTAATTTGTGATGAGCACAACCTCTTTAGCCCTCAGGAAAGGGCTTCACATAGCCAACATGCCTACAGGGCTACCCATGAAATCAACTCCAATGAGCTAAATACTGTCTGGGGTCCTTGAGGTAAGCTGGTCAGGGTCAGAGGATATCCAGATCAACAGAGGCTCTGTCAGTCCGGAACAGGACATGTAAATGTTAAAGAGATTACAAACTCATCATTATTGTCAACGTGTCCCTGCCACCCACAGTACCACTTCCTCCTCCTCCAATTTATCCAATCACAAAGCCTGATAAAGAAACCTAGAGAGAAATAAGTTTTTGCTGGGGGGCTAACAGACGGAGGCAAACTGCGTCTCTCATCAGAAGTTTCATTAACCTCGAGACCTGTGCCGGGGGCATAATCTGTAACATTACCACTTCCTCACGCACCTGGCTCACTCTCAGACGAGCCCCGGCACACCTTTCACCACGTTCAAACAGGAGGGGGAAAAAAGAGAAGAGTTAGTTCATTGCCTGGGAAGACAGGTGCCTCTTTCATCGTTCCCTCCTTCTTTCAGTCCCCGTTTCCTGTAATTCAATGTTGCATTGCAAATAAAATAAAAATGAATAATTAAAAACTAGGTGATAAAGATTGTTTGGAAAAGGGAAATCATACACGTATATAAACCGAGCACACACACTTTCTCTCTCTCTCTCTACCGCCATCTCACCCACCTCCACATCTCCCTCTCATTCCTTCTCTTAAACCCCCTTTCCTTCTCTCTGACTAGAAGTCTGAGTCATCTGTGCCAGGCCATTAGATGGACACACTGTGGGGGCTATGGCACATGAATATTTATAGCACATTGGAGGTGTCAGAGGCTCAACCTTGACCATATAGTAATCATGTCTTTCTCTCACACACACAACCTGACTCAGGTGATGATTTAGAAAGCCAGCTTACTGCGAGCATCATTCGATACCCACCCCTTGTGGGCAGACAATCAATGACAGCCTCATTATGGTTCTAATCTTATAGGGATTTGGCTGAACTTTGAAACTTTAACAAGATTCACACTCATTACATTTTTCCCTATTTCTCTGTTAACTGAGCAGGCTGGATCAATGGTCCAAGTTGACTTTTTATCCCTCCTTGCAGTGGTTGGTGAGTTTGGTACTTAATCAGTGCTTTCTCTCTCTCTCTCTCTCTCTCTCTCTCACTCTCCCATAAATGATTACTGGACCTTCTGGAGGAACAAAAAAAAAATTCACCTTTCTTTCTTCCCTATAACGAAGCAAACCCTTGACCACCTGAAGGCAGGCTGAATCTCATTCAAGAGCACGGAGGGGGCTGAAAAGCTAAAGCAGTATTTCACCAACAAGGGTGAAATAAAGTCAGTGATAAACATCTCGGGTTTACCTGCAGATGGAGCATCTCCTTCTATCAGCCCGTTTTGTGCATCCCATGTCGATATCCCAATTTCAATGGCATATTACAGATATATAAGTAATAATATTATTACAGATCCCTCCCACCAGGCTTATAAAAACTCCTAAAGCAAATTCTTTCAACACAGGCCTATTATACTGTTTCTCATTTCTGTTGCTCTCAACTCGGTGGCACGGTGCTAAAAAAATGTAGTGAGATGGCGCTTGTAAATTGACAGACCAATTAACGCAGATAACAAGAGAAATGATTTTATCTGATAGGAAGAAAACTGGAGGTCCCCTTTTAGAGAGACCCTGTTGTTAATGGGAAACACAGATTCACACAAAAGTTGTATCTTGTTTAACACACGTGAATAAATGCCTTTGAGAGCTGGACTATTATCGCTTGAGCAAAAAGGCATATAAGGCTCACACGTAGAACTGGGCATCATAATCGAAAAGGCCAAATGTGTTTCTATTTTTTTCCCCTCCAAAGTGGTTGGGAGTTTTAAAGGGTGAGATTTAAAGGTTGGAAACCACACATAATACCATGTCAACACAAGGCTTGGTGGTTTGTTGTGGGAAACTGTGGCGATGTCATTTTAATCATCAGAGTCAGTGTGGCGTGGTATAAGTTGGCCTTTTTTAATTACCTCACCAAGTCAGCACCGTCAAGGATGGGGGGGCCTCACCCACACCTCAGGATGTTGTTATCTGAAGCTCTTGCACCCACGCCCATACTTCTACTATCTAATGAACAGGTAACATTCAACTGTCCTCTGCATGGTACGTCCAAGACATGGAGGACACAAATAAGACACAAAGCAAGGCCTAATTTGCACTAAGACACAGAGAGGGACATAGAAAGAATGAAAATTTTGTAGAAAAAGTTGCCGTGATGGTGTGTTTTCTGCCTGAAGCCCTTCATATTCAAAATCTCTTTGTGAGGTTTGCAATCAGTTCACTGTACAGCAGCGCCTTGTTTTTCATTGGCAGTCATCATTCGCTTTTAAGAGGAAGAAAAAAACAAGGAAAACATCTTTCCAACCATAAGAAACAACAGATTAGATGTTGAAATACTGCAGTCCAACTGTAGAAAACCTTCTAGAGTTCGGATGACAAAATATCAGTCATGGAGTTACATAAAAAAGGTTCTTAAGTCTTAACTAAATGATAATGGACTGAACAAAAGGCTAACTTCAACATGAGGAGGACCATGCAGTTTTCAAAGGGGATCCATCCACATTCATCCATTTAAAAATCTGCAACCGCTTCTCCAAAGTCAGGTAACATAGACATGCTATAGAGCTTATCCTAGTGCTCAAGGGACGAAAGGCAGGGAAACACCCTGGACAGGTCACCATTCCATTGCAGGGAGCATTTAGCATTTAGGGGCTCAGTGTTAAGCTCAAGGATACTTTGACACACTTTCTGAAGGAACCAACTGGGGAAAAAACCACCAATCTTCTGATTGCTAGGCCACCCTACCTCCTGAACTACGCTACCCCATTCAAAAACAAGGATGTCTGAGCCATTTGAGACCAAATATTATAATAATTTTAAAAAATCCAGAAAAATGTACCATATATGATCATAAAAGAAAGCAGCTGAGGTCAGTCCTCAGATGATGGCAACCATGACAGCATGAGCTCCACAGGGGTGAGCCAAAATGGTTGGCAAATAATTACAGCATCAATCCATTAACACCATTACAAGAAAGAATTAATCATTCTATTAGCAGTTGGGCGATGGCAATGAATCATAATATGACCAAGGGTATTGTTGGGTGTAGTATGAGAATGAAGACTAATTAAAATCCGCTCAAAAAGTTTGAGACAAAGGGCTTAGGCTGGCTTAATTGTAAACACCCACACAATAAACATTGTTAAAGTTCAATCTATAGCAGCTCTTCAACAAATCCTCAGATGGCTTGGTCCCTCATGACCTTCGCTTTCTAATTAACTGAGACACTAAAGTGAAATCCCACTGAATTTCAGTTTTCAAATAGTTCTCTTCCATGCCTAAAGACCACTCAGGTCATTTTAGTGGAATTTAGAAGAAAGTTGAAAGGTTACAGTGGATTAACCTAAGGTAATTATGTGGAAATAGGAGTATTTTTTGCTCTCAATGCGTTGGTAATGGCAAGTTTAAACCTTGAAAATGCATGAACAAAAAAACAATCTTGAATGAAAAAATAAAACATCTCCACAAAGTCTGGATGCATGCTCAATAACCCAGCTAAGGAAACCATAAAAAAGTTGAATCGGTTCGTCTGGACACATTTATTGAAAGAAACATGTCATCACCCATCCAAGGTGATATCTTTAGTCTGAGCTGAGAATAAGATTGAGGATGTCTGTAGTCAGTTTAGACTGAAGATGTAACTATTATGGGTAATGAAATGTCTGTCAACAAAATGTTGTATCCAGATGAACCGATTCAACTTTTTTGTGATATTCACAGAAAGTCGTCCTCCATTCCGTGTCTATTGTGCAGCCCCTGGTTAGCCACCATATTGTGTGCTTGGCACTCAAGGTCAACATGCTTCTATACATCAATTGGATTCGCATTGGAAACCATTCATCACATCCATCCAGGCCAATATCATCCCTATAAGTGATCATATGGTCACTTTAAGTGTAGTCCATTTTGTTTTGTATGAATTGACATGTACACACATCCATTGCATGCCTGTCCATTTCTGGAGTGTAGTCCCTCTTCTGTGTTTCCTTTCTTTTTTTTCTCCCTGTTAAAGGTTTTCAAGGTACTTATTCCTTATCTGATATGAGGGTCTAAGGACAGGATGCTATAATTTGTGACAAGGGGCTATACAAATAAAATTGACTTGACTTGTTAAATACAAATACTATACCGTAGGGCAATAGACTGCAACAAAATGTCATGTGCTTCAAACAGGATTATAGAGTATAGGTTACAGTAACCTTGCTTAGCATTGCCTAAAGCATATATCAAAAAATAGAAGACTGAAGCCTATAAATTAAAGTAAGATTATGTTACTCGTGATTTCAAAGGTTTCAAAACGGAGATGGCACCATTCAGTATCATGGAAGTAACAGAAAAAAGTAGTACAATTTCCTGAATTATCTGGATTTAAAATAGGTCTTTGTTATGTCCCCCATGTATGAAAGACTGTGGTAGCTCAGTGATAGTATGCACTTCAGGAACTGACAAGCCAGAGGGTTCGAGTTCCAACCCACTGTGAGGCATCAGAAAGGGCACCTGGCCTTATTCCCCAAACTACATCCAAGTCCATGTCCACCCCCACAACTTGGGGACTAATTATGACTTCTAAAACGGACCTCTCATGAAAGACCCAAATTTATTACTTTAAGAGAATCATTTGATCACAATACCCAAATTATGTGCATTAGTTAACAGCTTTAGTTTATAACTGATCAATATAATTTCCACTGTATAATTTTATAAACATATATTAATTTTACTCAATGCACATTAAGAACATAGTGTTTTAACAAATCAATCAAATTGTATTTCCCTTTTGATGGTGGTATTTACCATAGGAATTTTCACCAGTAAAGAATCAAACAGCTCAGATATAAACTGAAATATCAGACATTTTGAGACATTTTTAATGGAGACTGGAACCACTCCATTGGCCAACAACTTACCAGCTGGTGCAGGAGGTGGAAGAACTGGAAGTGATTCAGGAACAACTTCCGGCTCAGGTATAGGGGCAGAAGGAGTTACAGGTTCCACTGGGGGCTGGGGAGGAGGTGTGACTTGTTCAGTGAAGGTGACAAAATCAGCCAGATGAGGCGCAGTGTTTGGCTCAGCAGGCTCAGCAGGCAGCGAAGATAAAGCTTCCATTGGAGCCGGGGGAGGGAGTAGGGTGACAGGTTCATTAGCAGGAGTGAAGGGAGTGATGGACTCCATTGCGGGGAGCAAAGGAGCAGTGATGGGTTCAATCATGACAGGTGGAGGAGGTGGAGGGGTAAGTATGGGTTCAGTTGCAGAAGAAGGTGCAACATTTTCAATCATGAGAGGAGGAATAATGGGCTCAATTAGGGGAGGAGGGAAAGCAATGGGGTTGATTATGGAATGAGGACATGGGGGCTCAATTACCAGTGGAGGAGGAGCAAGCTGAGTTGTAGGTTCCACTATAACAGGAGCAGGGGAAGTAGGGCCAAGGAGTTCAATAGGAGCAGGATGAGGGGAAGATGTGGGAGGCAAAGTTACCATCTCAACAAGAGCAGGAGGTGTTGTTACCACAGGATCAAAAGCAGCAGTAACAGCAGAAGCTGGGGGTGAAGGAGATGGGAGCACCATGTCAATTACGGTAGCGGCTTCTACCTTTTCCATGGGAGGTGGTACGGGTGTTGCCACTGTCTCAGTGGCAGCTGGAACTGAAGGAGGAGGTGCAATGGGTTCTACAAAAGGAGAAGATAGGGGCAAGGAGGTGACTGGGACAAAGGGTGGTTGTACTGGCTTAAGGAGAGGAGAGGAATCCAGGTTAGCTGCTGGGACAGGAGGTGAAGGGACCACATTTGCGTGTGACGGCAGTGGGGTGACAGGTTCCCTCATGCGGTTGATGACGTTCTCAGAGAGCTGCAAAAGAGAGGAAGATATATTAAAATACCATAATTTAGGACCTACTGAAACTTTTAATCCCTCATATAGGTGACATCTTCAGTCTAAGCTAACTTGTTGTTTATCAGGGTGGGGATGCCTGAAGTATGCTTAAATTGTCACCTGTATGAGGGATTAAATGTTTATCTCAAAGAAACGTTGTGTCCGGATGAATTGATTCACCTTTTTGTGAATTATTTTTTAAGTTCTGTTAAGAATAGAAAAACACACTTTGTCAGAAGTGTTTCTCTCTCCCTCTTGTACATACCAGAATTCACTCATCATGTATTGATAACTTGTTCTACTGTACCAGTTAGTCTCTTTTCTATTTACTATGTTATTATTTTACACAATAATCAACTGGGTGTAACATAAGAGAAGTTTGAATGCCGTTGACAACAAAATGTCATGATCACCCATTACTATCAATATTAATCTGAATTATCTTTTTACGGTTAACTCAGAGAAATGACAATAAAACGCATTGACAAGTGAGTACCGTGTGAACTCTTTATTGAAAACACCAAACTTTTAAATACCTTTTGGACCCAATGATATGGAAAATATCCCCTAAACGTAACTAAGGCTGTAAGATTAGCATGCTAGAAACAAATAGCATGGCTCTAATGATTAGCATTCCAGGAACAATTAGCATTAGCATGACGATCCAATGTCACCATTCGGTGTCCAGTCTGCTTGACAATGCCACACTAATAAATTATTTTCCTGTAAATATCCCCTCACTTTAATCAAATTTCACACAGTTTGCTGTCGATGTTCTGTTAATAGCCAGCTTACCTGACAGAAATACAAGTACTCAATTTATGTCAGAAGCGCTTTTGAACACAGACGAATACGCTTACAACGCACTGACGACTTCTTCTAGTCAACTGGTGCAAGCAATTGATACCCTTGTGCATAGAGCGCCATCTGGTGAGACTACAGTGTTTAGCAGGAATAAAAAAATACATACCAGTAAAATAATTAATAACAGAATAACACAGGAAAGTGACAAAGTAACTGTATTATGTTTTTGGGACCTTAGCTATTGGAGGACTAATGTTACCTTGTCTTTTCAAATACCGTGTCACATGTTCTTCTTTACAGAGATTTGGTTGGGCCCTATTACACTTGATAAGACTATGCAACTGGTGGGTTTTTCTCTACTCCACATGGACCTTTCCTTGACAACTATTGGCAAAGTAAAAGGATGTAGTGTATGCCTCTTTTTTATTTTTTATTGTGCACCGACATGAAATTGAGGTGGCATGGCTCAGCGGGTAGAGCAGTTGCCTTGCAATCAGAAGGTGGCAAGTTCGAGCCCCAGTCCTGCAGAGAAGCGTGTGGATATGTCCTTGAGCAGGAAAATGTTCCCCTAATTTCTCTGACCTGTGATAGATTGACGACCTATACAGGGTGTACCCCCCCCTTTCGCCCAATGAGAACTGAGATAGGCTCCAGTTCCTCTGCGACCCGATTTCGGATAAGCGGTTGACAATGGATGGACTGACATGAAAATGGTCTCACAGTCCTGTTTACCAATGCTAGAACTGCTAACTTGCTCAGTAAATCGCATTACATCCAACTAAGTATCCTCTATACGAGACTGTACTGTACCAATTGCCACACTGGATATGGGCAATCAGCTTTCTCTCCAACAGCTACAAGTCAGTGGAACGTCCTGTTTGATGATTTTAGGAACTGCTGTTCTATTAGCACTTTTAAAACTACCTTCAAAAGAGTATTTAAAGCTGCTTAGCTTTGTGCTTGCTGACTGATTATACTGTGGTCTCCATTATGTCCGTTTACTTGATAGGCATTTTGACATTTGTGAATTGTTATAGTAAAGTGAGAAGTTGAGTCATCTGTGAGAGACTTGTATTAGAGGCGCTGCACCTTTATGTAGAAAGGAGCTGGTTGTGGTGGTTCAGGCATCTAGTAAAGATGCCACTTGGTCCTTTTCCTAGTGAGGTGTTCCAGGTACATCAAGCTGGGAGAGGGTCATAGGGTAGACCAAAGACCAGGTGGAGGGATTGTATCTCCACACAGGCCTGGGATCGCCTCAGGATCCTCAGTCAGATCTGGTTGATGTGGCCAAGGAAACGGAAGTTTGAAGTCCCCTGCTGGAACTGCTACCTCTGTAACCCGGATTTGAGTAAGCAGTTAGGGATTCAGTCTCCTGCTCAAGGACACTTCAAAAAATGAAGGGGATAGAGCCATAAGAAAAACTTGCCTGCAGTCGGCTCAGATTGAAGATGTCACTGGTTTGAGATATGAAACCGTTCTCAATAAAACTTTTTATCCAGTTTTATTGAGAAAGTTAACTTTTGTCCACTTTTTTGTGAAGTAAGAGAAAACCTTTGAGCAAGCACATACATAAATTTGCATATGATGTAGTAAATTGTATCTATTGACAGAATTTTTTGAGAAATATTAATTGTGACTGAGCTTCATTGCACACATATCAGCTAAAATAATGATAAATATAAAAATGAATATTCAATTAACAGCTGTTGATTCATTGTTGTACAATGGTTAGATTAATCAACTAATCTTTATATCAACCATTAGAATAGCCAATCATCAGAATAATCATTAGTTGCTGCTCTAGTGGAGACCATCCTATCTTCCAAGGGAATTCCTCTGCTTGTTGTTAACAGCTGTCTGCATACTGCTGCTAGCTACCATCGCAGCAGCAGTAGAAAAACTGTATGGACCCATTAGCTGGCTGGAGCACCAGCATCCTGGGGCCATTTCAGTTGTGACAGGGACTTAAAACATGTCGTCTGAAATCTGTGCAATCCAAAATTTTACCAACATGTCATCTGCCCAGCCAGAGCCACTTAAGACTCAGCCAGTTACTCCTGGCAGCTTACAGGTCAGTGCTCTTGCTTCCTTTCTACAACCAGAAGGTCAATTCCACACAACCTACTGTGAGGACCATACAATGGTGGACTACAGAACACGAATCAAAACCTCCAAGGATGTTTAGAATCAACAGACTGGTCAATCTTTAAGGATCCAGCGTCAAGTTTAGATGCATATGCTGAATTTGTCACTGACTACGTAAGATTCTGTGTGGTAACTGTATCCAAATATGGAATAGTTACTCCTACCCCAACCAGAAGCCCTGGATCAACCTAAGGCTGATAGAGCGTATCACTGCTTTTAAAATTGGAGGACACTGTTGCCTCACAATCATGAGGCAACAGTGCTAACTAGTAAGAAGTTTAATCAGTTCGTCTAGGCACAAAAGTTTAATGAAAAAGGTTTTATCACCCATACAACACAGCATTAAGATATCTTCAGTCTAAGCTAACAGCAGTCATTCCCATCCTCATAAACAATATAGTATAAAGGTGGGGATGCTTGCAGTCAGCTTAGGGTGAAGACAGCAGCTGTATTAGTGATGAAACATACATAGATGAGCTGATTCAACTTACTTTTTTGTGATTTCCTTACCTGGATCATTGAGTATGTAAACGACAGTGCTAACCATTGCACCACCACACCAACAACATTTCCTTTGGGGAAGATGGGAGATTAAGGCTGAATAACCTTTCTGATGCCCTGTGGCGGGACCAAACCCACAACACCTGGCTTGTTATTTTCTGACACACGGGCTCTACAACTGAGCTACTGTAGACTCTAGTTGCGCTACATACTGCTCTGGTACACTTTGGAAAGATAAATACCTTTGTCAAAATGTTGATTTTTGATTACAGCCCTGCTTTGAATAGAATTGCACGTTCCAAACTGATGTTGAGACTCTGGGGATTTGGTCTAGGCAACTCCATATGAAATTGATAAAATGATTTCCTCACAGGCAGGACCCAGACTGAGCAAATAGGTAAAGCAAACTCATCTACATTAGTTCTTAGTGCTGGCATGCCTCAGGGCTACTGTCTCGATCTCCTATTGTACAGTCTGTTATATGTAACTGTATTGCCAAAATTGCCAACAGCATCATAAACCTCACAGATGAGACTACAGTGACTGGATTAATATGGCACAGTGGTTTAGCAGTTGGCACTGTTGCCTCACAGCAAGGAGGTCCTGGTTCAAACCCCATACCAGGCCCTTCCTGTGTGGGGGTTGCATGTTATCTCCATGTCTGTACAGGTTTCCTCTGGGTGCTCCAGTTCCCTCCCATCATTGGAAAAAAGTACATGAAGGGACTACAGATGCAAATAAACTTGAAGCTATAATCTGGTGTGGTGCATCAAATGGTGACATTAATGTAAAAAGTTGCACATGGTTTCTTAAAATAAAATCGGTGACCGTGATGAGAGAGCCTATAGGAAGGAAGTGGAAGATTTGACCATATGGTGCCATAACAACCTCGAAATGTCTAACATAAATAATCATTTCTTACTTTAGAAAATTATATTATTTTTGCCATCAATGGGTCATCTGTTGAAATTGTGGAGACTTTTAGATTTCTCAGATTACACATCAGTGACACCCTTATATAGACTTACAACAATAATTGCATACTCAAGAAGGCAAAACAGAAGGGGTATTTTCGGAGGTTTCTCAAGATTACCTGAATTATTATTGACTTTTAGTCAAGCCATCAAGAATGGCTTAATAGACTGTATAAAAGTGTGGTATGGCAGCTAACTGTTCAAAACTGCTAACTGCTTTAAAGGACTGTAAAGACAGCAGCGGGAATCATTGACACTGAACTTCCACAAATCCATGTATTTACCACTCACTGCAAAAGAAAAATCCAAAACATCAATAAGGACAGCAGCCACCCCATTCATGTTGTTCTTACTCCTTCCATCACAAAACTCCAAAAAACATTACCAGAGCATTATGTCATACACCATCCATGTCAGTAATAGTTTCTTTCTACAGGCATTCAGGTTGCTGAGCAGCTGATGTACCCATATTAGATTACGATGTTGTTAACGTGTGCTATATATATATAAACACAGTGTCATGTGTACTGTACACATGACAATAATGTTGGACCTGAAGAAAAACAAAACATCTTAGTTGGCGATATATTTCTCCAAACATCTTGAAAGCGTTCAGACACTAAACTGGTAACTCCTAGGGGTCAACTTCATAATAAATTATACAAATCATTAATTCATCGAGTGACGGTTTGGTAAGGTGGAACAGAAGTGTCATCGTTCAACTCAAAAACTGACCAGAACCTCGAGTAAGCTGGCATCTTGTGTTACCCTTGCATATATGCATATATTTGTGTGTGAATGCATATATTATATGCATTCACACACAAAGGTGATTAATTGTTTCCAAACGGTTTCGTAACATGTGCTTTGCCACTGCTTTAGAGTTTCAGTGTATTGACACTCACCCGTATGCCCTTCACAACGGTGATGTTCTCATTCTCGTCTGGTTCAAACGAGACGCGGCGAGTGCTGTTGTTTGCTCCCATTGTCCGACTAAAATCTCCAACCAGTGTACAGGGCACTTTCCTACATGTAAAGAGAAGTTATTTAAATCCAGTTGAGTCTCTGTACAGTTTTGACAGTTTTAAAAGAAGAATCTGTTAGGCCCTCACGCGTCTACACACAAACATACGCACTTCCTTAGTATCATGCGAGACAAGAAAACAAGCGCCGATTGGAGGGAGGTATAACCAGGCCCATACAACAAGGATTTTGATTGGTTCATCTCTTTCATTGGTCTAATACAGTGTTAAGAAACCGTGGCACAAGTCAAAGGGAACACACTATTTTTAGTTCAGTGTCTCTGGTTGTGAATCATAAAATCCAAAGGGCAGTGAATCTGTTTATGTTATTGTTATACAATTCAGGCTAAAATGAGAACATTCAACAGATATTTGAGCTCGCATATATTGATGTTACAGGGACAAGAGCCTGCAGGAAGTATTAGTTTAATCCGGCACCTCAGACAATTTAAAAACTCCAAACAATTGTCTAACGACCAAGACAAATCAAAGATTAGACTGAACTAAATTCAGAGTTTATTTGAATGATATGAGCTTTGGTAAGAGTGCCTGTGCAAAATTTAAATAACACACTGAAATATTGTTATATAACCATGGTATATGGGATATTTACTGGATATACCTCTTTTGGTATGTATTGCTTTATTTATTTGAAATCCTGCACAAGAGGAACTTTGTTAATTCTGGTGGTTTTGAATGGGGGAGGGAATGATAGAAATATGTAAAGATTTAAAAAATCCAGAATTAAAGGTTGGTCAGATAATGATGAGGCCGCCATGGTTACATATAATTGTCAGTTACGTTTCATTCAGTCAATAAAACGGTCATTTTACTGTCACATTCATTTACCTATATGTTTACGTCTTTTAAGATCATTTCTTTGTTACAGGATGAAAATAATACCTATTCAATTTGAAGGTCGAAGGGACTTACTTCAAGTACTGCTAAAATTCACTTTGGTAGTCATAATTAGGAAGACGTTTCATATGAATAAAGGAGAAATAGCCACACAGACACAACACACACACATACACACAGACACACAGACACACAGTTGGTCATGAAGGTCATAATGAAAGGGGGGCACATAGGATCGTAAAGAAGTCACCTTAATTGGTCTAGGAGCATTTCCAAACACATAAAGCATTCACTTTCTGATACCTAGATTTACACAGCTGATAAAGGCAAGCCTCGCACAAACAGTATCTGGTTAATGTGACCTTGTCTTTTGGCCACACACAGGTCAGTCAATCAAAGCATTGTCCAAACACATACAGAGCTGAAAGAAATAACTTTGGTATTGTGTTATTGGGAGAGGAGGCCCGGTAGATTAACTAGACTGATGGGACATTTGCTACAGGCCAGGATGATAAGAACTTTCTAATTTAAACTTGGCCCTCGAAACCCAGACGCCTTCAAAAGAAAAACGTAGCTCCTGTGCAATACTGTGATTGTTTCTTTTTTGGAGGGGACACAAAGATCGCCCACAATGTTATCTCTTCAGTCCACCAGCACATCAATCAGGGCCCGGGCTGCTGGGAATCGACCCCTTCTCTCTTATAATCAATGCCCTTTCCCATTTTCCTTGGTTTCTGAAGAGATTGTCAAAGATACAGTATTGGAGAGTTCTGTAGAATATAGCACTATGTGCTCTAAATAGGGGACACCATTAACTTGCTGAGACATGCTGTCTCTTTCCTCTGTTCTCTGCTTATTATTTCTTTTATTAGTCTTGTGAGGGTTGAAGTTGAAGTGTTGAAGTGAATCTGTAAAAGGGTGTACATTTTTCATCCAAATTTTCCCATTGTATACAGAGCTCTCATTAAGAATACCAATGTATACAGATGCTACAAAAAGTCCCATTTAACCATCACTTCTATCATTATCATGATCATCATCCCAGTCCACACCTTTACAACTGTCATCAGTGACTAATATTTATCCCCACCTGGCAGATAGGA
>OMLC01042853.1:0-15307 GCA_900302585.1 Regalecus glesne | reverse complement strand
GCGTGAAGCATGATGTAGGCTTGTACTGCAAAAGATGGAAAATCACTTGAGTTACTTGATATATAACTTATTTTTCTTACTAGGGCTTTGTTTCTGATGTCAAAGAGCAGCTTTCAGCCTCCTAAGTTAAAAAACAAAACTAAATGGTGAGTGTGAATGCTGAAATTTACAATATCTTCATTTATTAACTTTATGCTGCTCTAGACATTCTACTCTTTTGGAAAAACAGAGTTTGAGGAACAGTGTGTTAAACCTGAATAAACTCTTTCCTCCAGGTCCACTGCCTTCCATAACTTTGTGAAAGTGGCTCTGACAAAGAACCCAAAGAAGAGGCCCACCGCAGAAAAACTTCTCTCTGTAATTAATTAATCTCTCACCTCAAATTCTTCAGTTAATGGTTTATTGACTCAATAGAGTCCTTGCTACCTCATAGTTAAGTGTTCATCTGTGAGCTTAGGGAGCCTGGAATGCTGAAAACAAATATAGAATATAAATGTTATTGTATATAAAATGTTCGATATTTCTGATATATTTTTTATCCATGGTGCTTTATCACCTTTTATTCCACCTGCCAATCATGTTGTATTTATCTGAAGATGATTGTTATTTTGTGTTGTCACTTATTTGAGGTAACTGGGAGAGTTATGAAACTTGAGTAAAATTTTATTGATGTGAAAACCAACCAACCAACCATGGCCAATAAACGGATATCGATTCTTATGCCTGTTGATGTACAAAGAGTTTTATACATTTGAACACATGCACCTCTAATAATTTCTTCTCTCCAGGGAAGTAGAAATCGCAGGACTGTATATTTTGACTATCATTGCACATTAGCACAGGCTCTTGACGGACCCTCTAGCTTTTTCAGTAAGCTTTAAACTATTTAATTTTCACAGCATGTGTTTGTGGCTCAGAGTGGCCTGACCAGGAGGCTAGCTGTTGACCTCCTAGATAAGATGAACAACCCAGACAACCACCAACACTTCAATGAAGTGGATGATGACGACCTTGAGGTAATTCCCTGTTTGGTTTACTGTTTTGTACTAACCACAGATTAATGAACAACACTGAAAAATATTTTGGGATTTTTTTTAAGCGGGGTTTGTATAGCTGTAATTGGGATTAATAGAAGCACACAACCAACCAGGAGGATGAATATGATCCAGAGTCAAAAAATGTTGAATCACTTCATAAGATACAGCATTTATTAAAATAAACATTTTGTCACTCACCCAGGTAGCAATTACACAATCGGATCCATAAAAATAAAAATTGGTATTCTTACGGACCTCTGGTTGCATAGGCACCTATGTTCAGTGCATCTCTGCGTCATGCAGTTGGGTGTTTGAATCCCGGCTGTGCCGTTTCCAGCCAAAGTTAGTGGGTCATAGTTGGCTAAGCCTCACATGGGTTTAGGGTTTACATTGGATAAAGTATTCTGGGTTTGCTAGTGTCCCCCTCTGGGTCATCCGGGCACTCATGGTTATGTTAACAGAAGTACTCTGCTTCATTCTCCCCCGACGGCAAAGCGCTGTGCTTTCCCCGCGAGACCGTGATGTGTGAAATGGCGAGGGCTTGTCGTCACATGACTTGGAGGACTCGCATGTTATGGCCTCCTCAATCCCGTCGACGTTCTGAGGGTATCAAAGCAACTGACCCAGCAGTAGGCCACTCTGGGAATTCGGGTGGGCAAAAAAAAGGGGATAAAATAAGGAAAATGGTATTCTAAGAGCAGTAGTAAAAACATTTCTGAAATGGGGTTTTATTTTCAAATTTAAAGAAAAGCTGGTCAACGGAAAGATAAATGAAATGGGAAAAATGAAGAAGTTATCTTATTTAATGGCACCTTGTTGGTTTTAAAAGAAGTTTTATACAAATGTTAGCTCTACACCCTGTACAACAGCAGTGAACACGCATATCAGCTTAAGCAGTTATTAATTAAGTTAGTGGTCACAGTAGGAATTGAAAATCTAGCCAGGAGTTTCTTGGCCTATTATGTTCTCAATTTCCATAGAAACTCCTCTCTTGTCCTTCCTTTGCTGCTTGCCCCATGTCCTCACCTCTGACATTATTATTCCAAATCACAAATAAGTGAATCAGTTCAAATGGATCAGAAGTTTATTCAGAAGCATTTTATCTCTCAAAAAGGTGACATCTTCAGTCTGATGTCAACTGTTTGAGTGATGAAACTTTTCTGAATAAACTTCTGATCCAGTTAAACCGATTCACCTCTTTTGAGATTCCCTTACCTGGATTATTGAGTATCCATCAAGACATTATTCCAAGTCCACGTCACCATCACATTTAAGTTGTAGCCAAAGAGTCAGTACTAGGATCTTGTAAACAATCCTTGTACTATTGTCCCTGATAAAAGACAACACAATCATTGTGTTGGTTATGATGATTGGAGGTGGATAGTCTCTAAAGGCTATTAACTGAAAGCAATGGAGCTTGAGGTTTTGTACACACAGCTTCAGGGTTGGATACTAATGTGACAATGTGTTCTCATTTTAAAAGAAACAGTTTGATAGTCTTGTTTCATTTGATGATACCATTGAGATAGTACAAATGTGTATATGCTTTTTTAACCGAGCAAATTGTAATTACGCTAGTTGCTTCAATAGATACATTGCCATACAATGTTGAGCAAATTTTAGCCCAACTTGCTTTTGATAGTTTACAAGTTTAAAATGATATAAAACACTGAATCATCTGTTTCTTTCTTCTTCTTCTAAATTTTATCCCCTTTTTTCCCACCCGAATTGCCCGAATTTTCTACTGCTGGGTCAGTCGCTTTGATACCCCTCTAGAACCTCAACAGGAAGGAGGAAGCCGTAGCATGTGAGTCTTCCAAGTCACGTGACTACAAGCCCTTGCTATTTTGTACATCGCGACCTCACGGGGAAAGCACAGTACTTTGCCGTCGGAGGAGAATGAAGCAGAGTACTTTCTGTTCACTTAACCGCGAGCACCTGGACGACTCAGAGGGGGACACTAGCGAACCCACAATGATTAATCTAACCTAAACCCAATTATACCCGACTAACTTTGGACCTCCGACTGTGGTGGGTGACGGCGCAGCCAGGATTCGGACACCCAACTGCATGACGCAGAGATGCACTGAACATAGAGGCCTTAACCCTCTACGCCACCGGAGGCCCCAAGAAATCACCTGTGTTTTTTTGACCTGGTTTTAAGAAGTTGAATTATTTCCCTGTGTGGTGGCCTGTAATTTCAGAAACATTTACGGGAAAAAGAGAAGGAGGTTCAAAAGCATATTTCCAGTTTTCTATCTTAGAATATCTTTAGTGACATGCCAAGCATTACCATCTAAAGCTAGGATAAAAAAATGTGATATTTAAGGGTATTTTGATTGCAAGGTTTTCTCATTTGACACCTTATTTACATGTAAAAAATAACCAAATAACTTTTAACACTTAGTTTTATGAGATTTACACACCTTGATCTAAGCTGTATATAATGTGCAGCTACTTTTTTATATCTATTTCTTGATCTTTTTTTCCCCAGCCTCTTTCTGCAGTCAGACACACCATCCGCTCCACAAACAAGCAGGCAAGAGCTGAGAGAACACGCTCGGAGATAAACTGTAAGTAAACAATTATCTACCCTACAATCAAACTGTTAAAAAGTTCACAGATATCACATATAAATCATCCCACCCACTCAGGCCTGTCTGGGCCTCTCAGATTGATCAGTGCTCTGAATCTGTCTTCTCATTGGAACATGTGAGAGGCAACCTTGCTGTTTGATTCAGAGAGGTCCAGACTGTCTGTGGGTCATCCCACTAATCCTGCTGCTCTGGCACAGTTCCAAGGCTCACTGTATGGTAGCATGCATAAAAATAGCCTGGCGATTCACTGGAGAGAAAGTAGCACCCTGCAATGCCATTGTGTAGCAAGTTTTTATCTTCCTCTGGCCTGACAGAAGTCACTCAAGCAATCATATATTGTTTCATGAACTTTTCCACAAGCAGGAAGTAGCCATTCTTCAATTTTTAGTTGGAACATCTTTATTAATAATCCCTGTGGGGAAATTAATTATATACATTTGACCCAACCGACCATGTTTGGGGACAGTAGACAACCACAGTGTACCACCCAGGTACCATCTCCCACATTATGATGCTCATACCAGGCAGGACCACCTGATGAAATTAATAATATGAAATCAACTGTTTAAAGTGTGACTGAAAAGGCTCTGGTTTCATGTTGAATTTGTTTTTTAAGAGTTTAGTGGTTTATTCTGTGGTTGATACTTGATAAATCAAATTTAAAAGATTTATGTATATTCTATTCAGATTAGATCAGTAGTTTTCAGATAAGTTGTCTGGTCATGTTGTGCTCGGTTGCGGAAGACTAAAGCAAAATGTTGTGGTGTACCTCTCCTGTCACGAGGCTGTGACTATTGTTTACTCAGTTGATTTGTCTGATGTAGTTCACTGGGTTTTTTTGTCTCCATTGTCCATTTGTCTTTGTTTGTTAGCAGTAGTGCTTTGTGCTTTGTAGTACGCCCTTGGATGTATGTTGATGTGCTTAGTAGATTGTGCACAAGTTCTTTTTTTTACACATACACACGCATATAATGTATATGTGTGTATATTTCTTAATATCATGTTTTGAATTTCTTCCTACATGAAGCTAACAGTGGGGCAGACCAAGGAATGGTATGCCCAAGCCTTAGCTTCATTGAAGGGCAGAAGGGAAAGCCAGGTCAGTGACAGTGTAGAGACAGTATGCATGCATGTGCATACAGATTGTCCCTGAGAAGTAGGATAATATGGTAGCTTCTGTAACAGAACCCTGCATCTGATAACAGAGTGACACTAATAAGATCAGTCCCTCAGCATGGGATGGGTACCTGCTCTCACACTCTAACCATCGACTAAATTGGGATTTATGAAGTCTGGGCTCCCATCCTGCTGATAAAAACAGACTTAACTTGTGACTAATAAAATGCCCTCCTCCCATCGTGTATCTTTACTGAAGAATCTGAAAAAGGTTTCTTAACTTGAATTTGCAAAACATTTGCACTGTAGGATGATGTCTGCAAGTCTTGTCATTGAGGTGTTCTCCCTTCAATTGACACCTTGAAAACTGTGACAGCTCCACATTGGCATGCATGCATGCAGCAATCAATTGACCTTGGAATAATTCATAGTGCTTATTTCCTGAAGAATTTTTTATTGAAACAAAATGTTTGTATATTTTGTTGGGATTTTTTTTTTCCTCAGTGAATTTAGCAGGGCACATCATGCTTATACTACACTGAATCGTTCCCTCTGTGGGACCAACTGTTTGGGAGCACTTAAACGCCGGGAGGGATTTGTGTTGTCTGGTGTGTTCCTGATTGTCATTTCACCTGCATATCCTATAACAAACATGTTCTGGTTATGTTTGATTTTTATTGATCTGTGTTTGTATTTGGCAGCCTCTACACCCTCATCTTCTTCACCAAGTAGTCAAATTTTAGTCCAATAATTCTGAAAGACCTTCCTTTTCTAAGTCAATTGGTTTATAATGGGAATCACACCTTATTTTTCTTCCATCTAACTTCATGTTTTTATGGTAAGAGTAAAATAAGTGATTACCAGAGCTGCTTGTACAAATGCACAAGGACACTTCTAAGACTTGTTCATTGAAACCATAGGCACTGATGCCCTCTAGTGTCAAATTGTATGTAAGAAAAACTGGTGACATTAAATGCATTGTTTTATCATTCACAGTCGATAAGGTCCAGTTTGAACCTCCACTCAGGAAGGAAACAGAGGCTCACTCTGAAATGGTAATGCATCTTTGTACCTTCTAGTAAAATGTTCCTCCTTTATTAGTCCCACAGGGAGAAATCATGGAATATTAGCTATGACCGGATTGTAAGAAGATGAGAGATATAGTCAGGCCCCCACCCCTGTTCAAGGGTGATGCTTCCCTCTTAACATAAATGACCTCTTCAACACCCATTTCAAAACAGCATGTTCACTATCAAGGATGTGAACATCATCAGCTTTGAAAGAGTGGCCACCAGCCTTTAGATGGGTATAGGCCGCAGAGTCCTGGGCTAACGTGTTGGCTCTCCTGTGTTGTGCCATTCATTTGGCGAGTGCCTGTTTGGTTTCCCCGATGTACAAGTCACTGTAGTCCTTCTTGCATTAAACAGAATACACTATATTACTCTGTTTTTCACAAGGATCAGGTCCTTTCCTGGCTTTAACAAGCGTCCAATTGGGGTAGCCACACTTAACCAGGGCCTGTTTAATGTGATATGTCTCTCCCTCCTGGGCTGCTGAGTTAGTGGGGACGTTATCAGCTCGTGGGTAGAGAGTCCTGATGACCCCCAGTTCATATCATTATATCCAGGGACACCTCCTAGTCATTGGTTAAGATATGTGGACAACACCTGGATTAGAATTTTATCTCAGGAAGTATTATATTTCACTTGAACAGATTAACTCTATGGACAAATACATCAAGTTCACCAAGGAGGATGTTAAAAATGATGTTTGCTTATTTTGATGGTGATATTAAGAATGATGACGGGGGACAGTTCATTGTGAATATTTACCATAAGCCCTCAGATATAGATCAGTATTTATGGTTTGACTCCCACCACCCTAGGGAGCATAAACTGGGATTCACTGGGTCTCTACTACCGAGCTGACAATGTCCCCACTGACTCAGCGGACAGGGAGGGGGAGAAATCTCATATTAAACAGGCCCTGTTTGAGTGTGGTTACCCCAAATGGGTGTTTGTTGAAGCCAGGAAGCCCACCAAACAGTGCTCCAGCCATGTGAAGGGAGAGAAAGACCTGGATTTGCACAAACTGGTGGTGATTCCATATGTGGCAGGAGTTTCTGAACAGTTGAGATACGTATTTTACAAATATCATGTCTCAATTGCTTTCAAACCCAATATACACTGCGTCAAAAGTTGGTCCACCCCAATGATCGGGTCCCGTGATAAAAAACAGAGTAATATAGTGTATTCTGTTTAATGCAAGGAGGACTTCAGTGACTTGTACATCGGGGGAACCAAACAGACTCTGGCCAGGACTCTGCAATCTACACCCATCTAAAGGCTAGTGGCCACTCTTTCCGATATGAGGATGTTCACATCCTTGATAGAGAAGAACACTGGCTTGAAAGGAGTATTAAAGAGGCCATTTATGTTAAGAGAGAACGACCATCCTTGAGATAGGGGTGGCGCCCTGAGATTACATCTGTCATCTTCTAACAATGCTGTGATTGGAAATA
Organism: Regalecus glesne; assembly: GCA_900302585.1. NCBI lineage: Eukaryota > Metazoa > Chordata > Actinopteri > Lampriformes > Regalecidae > Regalecus > Regalecus glesne. The sequence goes on along the minus strand of OMLC01042853.1, from coordinate 8,036 downwards.
TTCACTCCTCTGTGAATAGTACTCATTACCACTGAATGTGCAGTCAATAACTAACTAACTTGTGTGTGAAACCAGCCTTTTGTTGTGCGGTATCACTGTATTGTTTATTAGGGTGGGAATGTTTGTAGTCAACTTAGATAGAAGATGTCACCTGTTTGAGTGATGAAACATTTTTGAATAAACTTCTGATCCAGTTGAACCGATTCGTCTTTTTGTGATATCATTACAAAAAAGATTTCCTTAAGGAAGTCATGCAGCCTTTTTTTCACATTTTCTATGTGCATGTATGTGGGTTTCCACAGGATGTGAGCAAAGAGAATGACTTCCCCTCCCCCTGGAGTCCTTTTGCTGAAGGAGGAATTACAACCAGGTAACTCATAGAGCCAGTTGTCATGACAACTATTCTCTCTCAAATTTGTCATTTTTTTACTGTTTCGATCCTTTTACAAGTAAGAAGTGATGGTAGGGTGGCACACAAGATTGTAAGCATCCATGTTTAATGGAAAGAAACTGGAATAAATGGAAGGCTTATAATGGTTTTGATGTCATATCAATCAGAAATACCAAGGATATTGCATTAGTGCAGCAGTCCCCAACCAATGGGCTGTGACTCAGTACCGGACCGCGGGCCATTGGGAACTGGGTCGCGATCCGGTACCGGGCCTCAGGCTATTAGGTACCGGGCCGCATAGACCGTTTAAAAGTGTCTTTCTTTTGTATTGATTATCAGTCTTAAGATGTTTTATTTTGAAATGTGACTTCTGTGCGGAATGACGCACAGATGACTGCATGCGTCTGTGCTTCTTGACAGGTCTCGGTCACGTGATGGGTTACCAACCGTGAACTTTTAAGGGGTTCTTCTTTCAGCTAGCATCATCAATGGGCGAATTGAGAATATCCTAGATGATATTGAAAAGCAGTTGTTGGAGAGGATTAATAAATCCTTTTGGTACGCAAAACAGGTTGACAAGACTGCTGATGTTGATAATACGGTGACACTACTTGTTAATGTCCATCCATCCGTCCATCGTCAACCGCTTATCCGGTGTCGGGTCGCGGAGGTAGCATATTTCAGCCGGGATCTCCAAGCTTTCCTTTCCCTTAGAACATCCGCTAGCTCTGATTGGGGGATCTCAAAGCGTTCCCAGGCCAGTGTGGAGATATAATCCCTCGATCTGGTCCTTGGTCTACCCCGTGGCCTTCTCCCAGCTTTACATGCCTGAAAAACCTCTTTTGGGGGGCGATCAGGTGGCATCCTTACAAGATGCCCAAACCACCTCAACTGGCCCTTTACTATTTTTAGGACCAATGGCTCTACTCCGAGACCCTCATGTATGTCTGAGCTTCTCACCCTATCTCTGAGGGAGACACCAGACACCCTCCTAAGAAATCTCATCTCAGCTGCTTGTATCCGTGATCTTGTTCTTTCAGTCATGACCCAGCTTTCATGGCCATAGGAGAGAGTGGGCACAAACATTGACCGGTAGATCGAAAGCTTTGCCTTATGGCTCAGCTCTCTCTTTGTAACGATGGTTTGGTAAAGGGAGCCCAATACCGCTCGAACAGCTCCAATTCTCCGGTCCAACTCATGCTCCATTCTCCCCTCACTGGAGAACAAGACCCCAAGATACTTGAACTCCCTCACTTGAGGTAAGGACTCATTCCCTACTCGAATTGGACAATCCTCTGGTTTCCTGCTTAGAACTGTGTTTTCAGATTTAGAAGTACTGATTCTCATCCCTGCTGCTTGGTTCGTGGCTGTGAACCGATCCAGTGAGTGTTGGTGGTCAGAGACTGATGATGTCATCAGAACCACATCATCTGCAAAAAGTAATGATGTAATCCTAAGTTCCCCGAGCTGCAAGCTCTCTCTTCCACAGCTACGCCTGGAGATACTGTCCATGAAGATCACAAACAGGATAGGTGATAAGGAACAGCCCTGATGGAGACCAACCCCTACTGGGAAAGAGTCTGACTTACTACCCAGAACACTGACACAACTCTCACTTTGGGCATAGAGAGGTTGGATGGCCCCGAGTAGTGACCCTCTTATCTTATACTCCCAAAGAACTTCCCACAATATATCCTGGGGTACTCGGTCATAAGCCTTCTCCAGATGTACAAAACACATGTAGACTGGATGGGCATACTCCGGGGCCCATCCAGGATCCTTGCAAGGAGCTGGTCTGTTGTTCCATGACCATCACGGAATCCACATTGTTCCTTCTCAATCTGTGGTTCGACTATTGGCCGGACCCTCCTTTTCCAGCACCTTAGAGTACACTTTTCCAGGGAGGCTGAGTAATGTGATGCCTCTGTAACTACCACACAACCTCTGGTCCCCTTTGTTGAACACTGGGACCACCACCCCTGTCTTCCACTCTTTAGGTTGGGTCCTGAGGCTTCCCTCTCCACCTGACCCAACTCACCCCTAGATGGTGGTCAGTTGACAACTCTGCTCCTCTCTTCACCAGAGAGTCCCAAATAAGTGGCATTAAATCACATGGTGCAATTACAAAATCTATCATCGATTTTTGCCCTAAGGTGCTCTGGTACCATGTACACTTATGAACATCTTTATGTTCAAAATTATTGTTTGTTATGGACAATCCATGACTAGCACAAAAGTCCAACAATAAAGCACCACTTGGGTTCAAATCAGGGAGGCCGTTCTTCCCAATAACACCCCTCCGAGTGTCTCCATCATTACCCACATGTACATTGAAGTCTCCCAGTAAAATGATAGAGTCCCCTACAGGAGCTCCATTCAGGACTCCATCCAGGGTCTCCAAAAAGGTTGAATACTCTGATGTACTGTTTGGTGCATAGGCACAGATAACAGTCAGAGTTTCCCCCTATAACCCTAAGGTGTAGGGAGGAGACCCTCTCATCCACATGGTTAAACTCTAATATATTGGCCCCCAGCTGGGGACTTGTGAGTCTCCCCACACCCACCTGGTGTCTCTCCCCTTGGGCACCTTGAGAGAAGAATACATCCCAACCCCTATCTAAGACCTTGGTCCCAGAGCCGATGCTGTGAGTAGAGGTGAGCCCCACCAGATCTAACTGGTACCGTTCCACCTCCCGCACAAGCTCTGGCTCCTTACCCCCCAAGGAGGTGACATTCCACGTCCCTAATGCTAGCTTCTGTTGCTTGGTTCTGGTCCGCTGAGACCCCTTGCCTTCACTGCTACCTGTCTGGCAGTGCACCCGACCCCACTGGGTCTTCCTGTAGGCAGGGCCCTGGCTAGGAATTTTAAACCCCCTGAAAGAATTTTTTATGGGCCCCCACCCCCAACTTTTCACCGCCAAAGATCAATTTTATACTACCTTTTTTCTTACACTGTATGTATTCACATGCATTAGTATGAGTATTGATATTCGCCGACGCATAATAATTTAGTCATAGAAAAGGGGGCCTACATAATAGGCTACTGGGGTTTTTGTGGGCTCCCCAAGGGACTGGGGCCCCTTAAATTATAATCACATTTCACCCCTAAATGACAGCCCATCCTCCACGGGATGGAGAAGTGTCCACATTGTTTTTCGGGCTGAGCCCAGCCAGGCTCCGTAGCAAACTCGGCCACCAGGCACCTGCTGACGGGCCCTATTTCTGGGCCCGGGTCCAGACGATGGCCCCGGGCTTCCTCCAGGCAGGGTAGCCTCTCTTCTCTCCTCATGTGCATGGGGTGTCCTTGAACCATTCTTAGTCTGATCCCTTGCCTGAGATCAATTTGCGATGGGAGACCTTACTAAGAGCACTAGGCTCCAGACAACAAAGCTCTCAGGTTCATGGAGACACTCAAACCTCTCCACCACCATAAGGTGATGGTTTCTCAGAGATTATTATTATTGTCTTTATTATTTATTAGTAGTAGTATCAGTATTAGTATAATTATGTATAATTATGAAGATATAATAATAATTATTATTATTATCATCATTATTATCATTATTATTTATAATAATAATAATTATTATTATATCTTCATAATTATACATCATTGGGAATTCGCGCATGAAAATCTATCCACATGTGAATATTTGCCTAATTGCACTGGTTATTGTCGAAAATATTTAATTATGGGTTAGGGTCTTATGCAGGTTACTGTAATTAGCTTGACTATTGTTAATTGAGAAAAAGTGAGATTTAATTCTCCTAGTGTTAATATTCCTGGGAGAAATATTGTTTTATCACAGAATACCGCTCCAACTTAGTGTGTGCATGTAAGTGAGTATGCGTGCATTTTAAGATGCATGCTTATCGCCTGAATCTGCCTCGGATTTACCACTGGATTTGATCATCCATCATCAGGAAGGTGGAAAGAGACATTAGCAGTGGAATAAAAAGATGGATTCCACCATCATTTGAGACCGTGCATGTATGTGTGTGTGTGTGTGTGTGTGTTCTGTTTCCCTGGGCTTTCTACGTTTGATTGTGCATTAATTGCACTACATATTTGGCATATGTCTCCAAAAGTTTGCCTTTACTCAAATGTGGGCCACCGTACATCTTACTCCGAGATACGCGCTGTTTAAATCCTCCTGGTTTCTGTATCTCAATGGCTCGGTGAATTTGTGTGTGCCTAGTTAGCACACAGTGGGCACTGTACACATCATGGCGTACATTCCCTTGAGCTGTGGGTATATCTATTTGTCACACAAAAGCTACGCGGTTCACTGAGTGTTTGAATTTGCATGGGTCTGTTTTTTGCATGATATATGTTCCTGTTTGTGTTCATACTAAGCTTGAGTGTGAGTGTGTGAGTGCCCATGAGACGTGTTTCAGTGAGACGGTGTGTATACAGGGAAGGAAAGGGGAGGTCACAACCCATTACTCATGGCTAGCTGTGTTTACTCTCATCTAATAGGAAAAACAACATCGATGGCTTCCACCACATTATAAATCAATAGATTACTCTAACCCGTTATAAATTACACCGCTGTTGCGTTGTGTCGAAGCAATGAACTCCACTGCATTGATTTCTGCATAGATTTAATAACAGGCCCTCAACAGGCGTAGAGGATCACTTGGCTCCTATCTAAATTAAGCTCTCTGGGATGTAATCACACCTCAGTCCATTAAATAGGCGGCCCTGGCTCATAGTCTCCAGCTGTAGGGCCTTTAGGACCCATAACTACAATTGAGCTTTTGTGAATCTATGGGTCACGGACGAAAGATAGAGCTGCAGGAATGAAAATATAAGAAGGGTTCGGCATAGCTCAGGAGGTGTGGCGGTTGTCTAACGATCAGAAGACTGGTGTTTTGAGCTCTGGTTTCTTCAGATAGCATGTCAAAGTGGCCTTGAACAGGGCGTTGAACCTCTAGCCGCTCAAGCCCTGCAATGGATTTGTAACCTGTCCGGGGCGTTTCCCCTGCCAGCATCACCCGGTTGCCTGATTTGGGATACGTGATCGATGATGGATGGTTGGATGGATGAAGGGTTATTCTAGAAAAGCCTCCTATCAGTATCAGTCACTTTCTTTATGTCACCATGTAGTCACAAACAATCACAGTGTTGGGAAAAACCAAAACAGTCACCCGTAGCTTCACACTCTAAAACAATCTAAGGACTTCTAAGTTAAGTTAAATAAAACATTGTGAGATTTCTTGATTTGATCAAAAATAAGGATGTCTCTGTAATCCCTATATATGTTAGGGCAGGCTCTGCAGGACTTTTAACGCTTTAGAACTCTCTAGAATAGACACTTTTTTAAAATCGATAGCACATTTCTGACCTTGGGTTAGCTTTCAAACCACACATAATAGAAACAGGGTTATAATTACAACATGTACAAATCATTTGAGTTTTTCCTCCGGGATTGTTATTTGGTCATTGCATTCCTACAATTAAACGTATATACTTATAATGAAATGTAATGATGGAGATTGATGACCCACTGTGGAGACCCTTAATGGGAGCAGCCAAAAGTAGTAGTGGATGAAATGTGTTCTCTGCATTTAACCCACGCTATTGTACGGGAACAGTGGGTAACTGCAGTGCCTGGGGAACAGCTAGGGGTTCAAGTGTCTTACTCAAGGACACTTCAACATGCTTTCTGAAGGAGCCGGGGCTTGAACCAGCAACCTTCTGATTACTAGACATCCCCTCTACCTTCTGAGCTATGCTGCCCTGTACAACTTTCATCTCGGCCTCCACATCCTTGCAAAGCTTAGGTCTTCAGTGTAGGTGAATGGGCGACTATGACAATAGGCCTTTCAACTATAACCAGAATTTTTATTTTATTTTATATAGATTATAAACATTTTTTTAGATTATATAGATTATTCATCCATCCATCCATCCATCCATCCATCCATCCATCCATCCATCCATCCATCGTCAACCACTTATGCGAAGTCGGGTCGAGGGGGAACCGGAGCCTATCTCGGTTCTCATTGGGTGAAAGGCAGGGTACACCTCTTAAGGGTCACCAGTCCATCACTGGGCAGAGCAGTTAGGGGAACAGTGTCTTGCTCAAGGACACTTTACCACACTTCTCTGCAGGTGTGGGGATCGAACCTGCAGCCTTCTGATTGCCAGAGGACCACTCTACCCACTGAGCCATGTCAGCCCTTATTACTCATCTAATAACATAAAATATGGATATTCATGTGATAGCATGGATCCGTTTGCATGGTGCTGTTATACTTAGTGTGGGTTTTCCCATGCCAGCCAACAAATTAACAGCTCTCCCCTCTCATCCGCTCAAGAAAACACCCTAGTGCTTTTCAAAGGAAGACCCTGCAGAAGTACATGTGAGAGGAGCTGCTATCATACCAATGTAAAAGGCCTCTCTGCCAGTAGCGTCTATCACCTGAGGTGAAGCTATAAATGGTCTAGGCTCCGGCTTTCCCTTTGATAGGCTGAAGTGTGATTATGTGGTGATAAAGCCCAAGTTAGATATTAGCCAAGGAATCCTGCACGCACGCTGATCGGCACTGATGAAAATAACCCACGGCTAAACCCGGACAACCAAATCATGCCTTCATCCACTTGTACGTGACTTTGAAGCTGTTGTCATCAACTATCAGGACCAAAACTTTATGTTTTAATATAGTTCTTTTCACAAATGTCCTCATCCGGAATGCTACGACTCTATTGCAAAATGCATTTCTGTATTATGCCAGAGTTCAGTTTGTGTCGTGACGTCAGTGTCGTCTATATTTTTAGGCACGGCTTAGCTTGGAGGTAGAGTGGGTTGTCAAATAATAGGAAGCTCGCTGGTTCGATCCCCAGCTCCTTTAGAGAGTGTGTTGAAGTGTCATTGAGGAAAACACTGAATGCTTAACTGGTCTCCAGGTGTCCCAGCAGCCCACTGCTCCTATACAGTAGGACGGGTTAAATGCAGAAAACAAATCCCACCGGCCAGTGTCATGTGGGAATACATCAGCAAATAGATAACATTTCATTTTGGGACTATAATGACCAGATTAAGTGGCTTCCCTACCTGGCTTTCCTTTTCACCATACCTAGAATAGATTCCAGTTCAAATGTGTGTTGTTGCTGGGTTTCCTTTGATAGCCGTTAATTGTCGGTGACAAAATTTGATTTGGGGGGTGGTTGAACTGAGCCAGCAAAGTGGAACTGATGGAGCAGTTTTCCGAAAAATCGCAAAATATCCTGTGGCTCTCATCCTCTCTGTGTCATGTGTCACATTTCCTGCCCAAAAGAAATAAGTTTGACACTCTTTTAATCAAGAACATGAGGGTTAAATGCTTTAAACAGCTGTTGTCAGCCATTCAGTGTACAGAAATCATTAGAGGCGCAGAGGCAGTAGAGAACCTCTTTGCCCATGCCCCAAGCCAGCGTGCTAGACTGTATTTCCACAGGGCTCCTAATGACAGTCAGTTGAAGACCAACTGAATATACTGACACTTCCAGCAGCATATGTTGGAATAATTAGCTAACCCAAACAATTTGCATTTTAGACACCTCCAATTATTTTTGTTTCAATCTTCCGGAGCAGTGAGTAGAAACAGGGAGAGAGAGAGACGGACACCGAGAGAGACTTTTGACTTTTGAAAAAAAAAA
>OMLC01042852.1:0-12405 GCA_900302585.1 Regalecus glesne | reverse complement strand
TATGATCTCGAGAGTTATGTTATCTGGAGCCATGGCAAATTGGTCTCTGATGAGGGACCAGACAAATAAAACTTAGAATGGTTCAAGAAAACCCCATGAAAGATCCAAAAAGAAGTGATGTTAACCTGAAGCCGAGGAGGGCCCATCAGCAAATGCATGGAGGCCGAGTTTACCACGGAGTCCGGCCGGGCTTAGCCCGAAAAAACAATGTGGACACCTCTCCATCCTGTAGACTAACCACCTATAGGAAGAATCAGTGGGGTCGGGTGCACTTCCAGAAAGGTAGCAGTGAAGGCGAAGGGTCTCAGTGGACCAGAACCAAGTAACAGACGCTAGCATTAGGGACGTAGAATGTCACCTCCTTGGGGGGTAATGAGCCAATGCTTTTGGGGGAGGTGGAACGGTACCAACTAGATCTGATGGGGCTCACCTCTACTCACAGCATCGGATTTGGAACCAAGGTCTTAGACAGGTGTAGGGATACTCACAAGTCCCCGGCTGAGGGCCATTATATTTAACGCTTTGGATGAAAGAGTCATGTCCCTGCGTTTTAGGATTTTCGGAGGACAAACTCTGACTGTTGTCTATGCCTATGCACCAAACATTACATCAGATTATTTAACCTTTTTGAAGACCCTGGATGGAGTCCTGAATGGAGCTCTTGTAGGGGACTATCATTTTACTGGGAGATTTCAATGCACATGTGGGAAATGATAGAGACACTTGGACGGGTGTGATTTGAACCCAAGTGGTGCTTTATTGTTTGACTTTTGTGCTAGTCATGGATTATTCACAACAAACACCCTGTTCGAACATAAGGATGCTCATAAGCGTATATGGTACCAGAACACCTTCGGGCAAAAATCAATGATAGATTTTGTAATTGTATCATGTGATTTAATGCCATTTATTTTGGACACTCGGGTGAAGAGAGGATCAGAGCTGTCAACTGACCACCATCTAGTGGTGAGTTGGGTCAGGTGGAGAGGGAAGCCTCAGGACAGACCTTGTAAGCCCAAACGTATAGTGTTGGTGAACTGGGAACGCTTGGAGGAGGACTCTGTCAAGGAGACCTTCAACTCCCACCTACAGCAGAGCCTTTCTGGCATCCCTGTAGAGGTTGGGGACATTGAACCAGAGTGGGCTATGTTCAAAGCTTCCATAACTGAAGCTGCAACTGTGAGCTGTGGTTTCAAGGTCATAGGTGCCTCAAGGGGTGGTAACCCACGGACACCCTGGTGGACACCAGCAGTTAGGGAAACTGTCCAAATGAAGAAGGAGGCTTTCCGGGATAAGTTATTCCAGGAGACTCCAGAGACAGTGGCAAGGTACAAACATGCCCGAAGGATGGCAGCCTCAGTAGTGAAAGAGGCAAAGCAGCAAGTGTAGGAAGCCGGAGAAGCCATGGAGAAGGGTGTGTGTAAATTACATAGGCAGAGTCAGAGTTCTGAGTAGTAAGTCAGACTCATGGACAGGATTTCCAGGTGTAGTCATGGAAGAGAGGGGTTATAATTCGCTGAATTTAGGATTACATTACTGCTTTTTGCAAATGATGTGGTTATCTTGTCATCATCAGTGTCTGACCTCAAACATTCACTAGATCAGTTTACAGTTGAGTGTGAAGCAGCTGGAATGAGGAAGAGTACCTCTAAATCTAAAACCATGGTTCTAAGCAGGACACCAGAGGTTTGTCCAATCCAAGTAGGGAATGAGCCCTTACCCCAATTGAGGGAGTCCAAGTATCCCGGGTACTTATTCTCAAGTAAGGGGAGAATGAAGCATGAGTTGGATTCGAGAATTGGAGCTGCTGGAGCAGTATTGCGCTCCCTTTACCAAGCCATCGTAACCAAGAGAGAGCTGAGCCAGAAGGCAAAGCTTTCGATCTACCGGTCAATGTTTGTGCCCACTCTCTCCTATGGCCATGAAAGCTGGGCCATGACTGAAAGAACAGGATCACAAATACAAGCAGCTGAGATGAGGTTTCTTAGGATGGTGTCTGGCATCTCCCAGGTGATAGGGTGAGAAGCTCAGACATACTCAAGGGACTCGGAGTAGACCCATTGGTCCTACAAATAGAAAGGAGCCAGTTGAGGTGGTTTGGGCATCTCGTAAGGATCACCACCTGATCGCCTCTCAAAAGAGATTTTTCAGGCACGTCCAGCTGGGAGAAGGCCACGGGGTAGACCGAGCACCAGATGGAGGGATTATATCTCGACACTGGCCTTGGAACGCTTTGAGATCCCCCAATCAGTGCTAGTCGATGTTGCAAGGAAATGGACAGCTTGGTGGTCCCGGCTGAAATCTGCTACCTCTGCGACCCGACACCGGATAAGCCGTTGACGATGGATGGATGGATGGATGGATGGAGTAATCACTCTTGGAATCATTTGATTTTAGATTTAAATTGGGTGGTACCTCCACTCTCTGGACATCAACCACCATTTGAAGTAGAGGAGGAAGACTTTCAAAGAGGATTGTTGAATATATGCAATTTCAGCGCTGTAATATTGTGACAGATATACTTTTAGCCCTTAAGTTCAGGGAAGATTGTTCCCTCTTATTCAGATAGCCTCATTGAATCCCCATTCCTACCCATCAATGATGTATAAATGGTAAATGGCAAATGGACTTGTTCTTGTAAAAGACTTTTCCAATTTAACAAATGTAATGGGAAAAACACAGACCTCTGTAACTTTGCAGATCAACTTTGCAGACAGTTCACAATGGCTAGCTGCTGCTTCTTTGTTGCCCCCTGCATATGCATTCTGCCCCACGTGCCATGCCGTAGATAGCACCCCAAAACTGTGCACCCCAAACATTGTGTTGACCTATCCAGCATTCCATGCATCAAGTGACCTCTTGCATCTGCCTTTGTTCTTGACATCTGCTTGATAACCTGTTGATCAACGCATGTTCATGATGTGGTGCAAGATGGCACCCAACAGATAAGATAGGACAAATTCACACCTTGCTGATGCCAATAAACAACACAGAACCAACTCACACATGTACTGTTTCTGAGGGTTGGAATGCTTGCATTCAGCCCAGACTGAAGGAGTCACCTGGTGAGTGACGAAATGTTTCTCAATAAACTTCTGCCCCAGTTGAACTGATTCACCGCTTTTTGTGATTTCCATACCTGGATTATTGAGCATGCATCAAGAAAACAACAACTTAAACCATATGGCTCTCACTCTCCCTGAGGTACACAAATCGCACAACACTTCCACGGGGGATCTTCACCTGGACTACACTCTACCTCTCCTATATGCTCCATTTGGAGAAATGCAGGGACGGGACCTGAACTCATTGGATTAAGAGGAAGACATGAAGGGGGCAGAGCCGACACCCCTGTTGACAATTAAATGGGGTGAAAGGAAACCAAAGGAAACCAAAGAGAAAAGACTTCAGCATTACACCTTGAGACAGGCAAAAACAGAAAGAACACTGGAAACCCATGTGAGGGCCAAGAAAATGACCCAGACCCAGTGGAGGAGCTGCTTCGAATATATCAAATGGTAGAGGTGAGTGGGGCCCATGGTCCACACATGGAATTCAAGCAACAGAGGCCTTGACAAAGAACATGACAGAGACCTTTCGTGAGAAGGACGGAGTGGCCAAAGTGGACAACAGCCAGTATTGGGCAGTAGCATCGCTACAAGTAGCAATGTTAGTAACTAACTACATAGCTCAGTGGGAGGGAGCGGTCATCTGGCAATCAGAAGGTTGCAGGTTCGATCCCCTGTCCTGCATATAGCATGTCGAGGTGTCCTTTGAGCTAGACTCTTAACCCCTAACTGCTCCCCGAGCGCCATATGTTGGCAGCTCACTGTTCCTATACAATAGGTTGGGTCAAAAATGCAGAGAAATCCAAATTTCCCCTTGCGGGACTGATAAGGGAATCCTTTCTTTCTTTCTCAGTGGCTGGCAGTAATATCACTATTTCCTGGATCAAAAACATTTTCAGTAGCATAACTCTTATACTGATCAAGTATCATAGTAACGACCACTGAAGCTTTTTTCATATGGCTTAACACAGCGAAGAAGCAGTCTATAGCCTAGAAAATAAATTACATTATCCACAACACAAGCACTCAAGATTGTTTAGAATGGGGGCACATACACTGTCTGCGCAGCTATACAAAGCCTTCTGTTTACTGCCCTCAACTTCCACATGACTTTGAAGTCCAATCGGAATGTAGTGAGCATTGTTACATCCTTGTCTGCAGATGTCAGCAAAAGGTTTAATCGTGCAGAGCTGTGAATTTAATGAAGAAAAGAATATCAAACCAAGGTTAATAGCACGTGGAATTGAGATCTTAGTGACTGTGAGAAGTACCAGGAATGAAATGGCAGAAGGAGTCGCAGAAGAATGTATACAAATGCCTCAGCCGTAACTTGATTACATGTCCTTATGTGAGACCGCAGATAAATGCTATGTCTTTTGGTGCCTACTTTGCAACCCGAATAAGAAGCTTCTCTTGCCTTCAAGTACAAACTTAAGGGCACATATTTAGGGAAGGATAATGACTAAATACTAGATAATAGCTATTGCTAAGATTCAATAGTGTAGCATATGGGTCTGTGTACTTTTGCTTTCATTAGATTTCTAATTTTGAAACTAAATCCACAATTGAGAAAATGTTCATTTGTTGTGTGAAATAGAGTTTATTGGAGAAGCCTCGAAATTCCATTAATCCATCCATCCATCCATCAGCAGCCACTTACCGAAATTGGGTCATGGGGAACTGGATTCTATTTCAGTTCTCATTGGCGAAAGGCGGGCATAAACCCTGTACAGGTCGCGGATCTATCTCAGGGCAGAGCAGTTAGGGGAACAGTGTCTTGATCAAGGACACCTTGACACGCTTTTCTGCAGCTGTAGGGATTGAACCTGCAACCTTCCGATCGCCTGATAACCACTCTACCCACTGCGCCAAGTAATCCCAGAATTTAATGTCATTTGCAATTATTATTTTCGCTCGGGTAAACTATGCTAGGGTAGATTTCGGTGCATAGTGCTAAAGTGACCACAAGACCTAGCAGCATGAGCTGTGTATGCAAAGAGGAAAAGAGATATACCAATTCTTTTTACCGACATATTGTTTGATCCACATTACAATACATCTATTGCAGTGTGACTATGATGCCTGAGCAAAATTCACTAACAAGGGAGGCAAAAATGCATATATTCAATATAAATCAATTTGATAAATGCATTTTAATGTAAACAATATAGTGATAGGTCTCACAGCCCCATCTGAATGGGCATGTGAGCAAAAGGAAAATAAAAGGTGCCATCACAGGCATCTTTTACTTGACGGAAAAAGTCAATAAAAGTAATCGCTCAAAACTGCAGCTTACTAAAACAAGGGTATTATATTTGGGAAAACCAATAACAAAGGATGTCTTGATGCATGCTCAATAATCCAGGTATGGAGATCACAAAAACGTCTTCTTCAGACTGAAGAAGTCACCTGGTGAGTGACAAAACGTTTCCAAATAAACTTCAGATCCAGTTGAACTGATTCACCTCTTTTTTATGATCAATAATAAAGGAACAAATTAATAGCTTTCTAGACATCATGTCATAGTGTAGGTAGTGGATCTCTGACTACTGAGAGGGAAGTGGTTCTCTCTCCCATGGGCTATGGTCCAAATCTCTTTGCACATGACACAACTGGCTTGGACTGAGGATGCAAAAAAAGGTTTTCGTTAACGTAAAGACATTTTTACAAACACCTCCTACACTAGGACTGCTTTAAACCTGATAGACCCTGTTTTGGTTCATAGATCAGAAAGATAGTTTTGAAGATCTATTTTGATTTGATTTTGTACTAAACTTGACCCTAATTCAGTGTGATTTCTATGTCCATGTGCTGCTGCAGTGTGACTGCATCACATGACAATGTGGGCTACAGGGATCTCAATTTGATGGTTTGGATATGCCTGACATTATCACCAAATGATGTAAAGTTCTAATTCTGCTACACTTTTCCCAACATTAGCAGACAGTACTTAACACAACTGTTCATAGGACTTGGATGACGTCTGCATCTCGAGGCCTGATCTCAAGGATCAGCCACACCTACCACCCATTTGGCAGTATTGTGTATGTCAAAATACAACTGACGCCTGTGACCCATTTCCTGACATGGCCAGAATATCAATATCACAAGAATGCACGCTTTGGTCTTAATCTGATGTTAAATTAGCTGACAGAAAAGATTATGTCAAGTCAAGTCAATTTTATTTTCATAGCCCATTATAACAAAATGACAATTTGCCTCAGTGGAATTAACATTACACAGCATCCTATCCTTAGACCCTCATATTGGATAAGGAACAACTCCCTTAAAAACTCCTTTAACAGGGAGAAAAATAGGATGAAACCTCAGGCAGAATAGAGATGAGGGATCTCTCTCCCAAGACAGACAGCCGTGCAATGGATAATGTGTATATAGAATAAGACACAATTTACAGCATACAACATGATCAGGATAACATAATTGTAATTCAATTACAAAAGGTAAAACAGTAATAACAATGATAACCTCCTTAATAGTGAAGGCATCAATCAATTAATATCTAAAATGCAAACATGCTAAATCAAGTCACTGGGCCAGACTCATCATATGTCAAATGCGGACAAATCGACAGATGGATGAGGATCCTTAAAAGAGGGGGGAATAGCAGTAGACAATATCATTCCAAGCATCATTGCTGGCACCAATAATATATCTCCCGGATTTGTCTGAGGTCATATACATAGAAAATGAGAGAAAAAAAGGAAATTTTATGGCCATTCTTTCAGTAAGTGAAACTAAATTAAACCATACCTTGCATCAGTCAATGCCACATGTTCTAAGTATATAATGTCATCAGTAGAGAACAGTGGTTGGTAAACTCATTAATGACAGAAACCCTCTCGCCATGCGGTGCAGATTATGAATTACATATTGTAAAATCACTATTTGTATGTTAAGGCAAAAAGCTGAGTCTTAATAAAAGATTTAAAGGAATCAAGACAGTGTGATTGTCTGATGGTAGCGGGCATGTTATTCCACAAGAGTGGGGCCCAAAAAGAAAAGGCCCTGCCACCATCTGACTTTATTTTAACTTTGGGAACACAGAGGAGTCCTGCATTTTAAGTGTGAGATGGAACGTAAGGGATCAGACAGTTATGATGGGGGAAGCCCATTCAGGAATTGAAAAGTTTATAGAAGCACCTTGAAATTGTTTCTAATATTTATGGGAACCTAATGAAGGGAGGCAAGAATTGGTGTAATTAGGTCAAATGTTTGAGTTTTAGTTAGAAATCTGGCAGTGGCATTTCGAACCATCTGAAGACTTGCTGCTAGCATCTGGCAGACCTGAAAACAGAAAATTACAGTCATCAAGTCTGGATGTAACAAATGCATGTACTAATGTTAGTGCATGAGTCAGAGACAGGCTGGATAGAACATTAGCAAGGTTACTTAAGGTAAAAACGCAGTCTTGGTGATTTCTTTAACAGGCTTTGCAAAGGAAAGGTTGGGATCAAACATAACACCAAGACCTTTGGCTTCCTTACTATTTAAAATCACAACATTGTCAATCATTATTGACACTTGATCAAAGAGGTGTTGGATGTTAAGAAGGGCCAATTACCAACAATAGTTTTATTTGAATGCAAAAGCAGAAAATTTAGTGACAATTTTTCACAGCAGCCAAGTACGCTTCCAGATTAGTCAGTTAAGAAGGATTATTAAGTTTGATAGCCAAAGATAGTTGAGATAGCCCACTCTGGTTCAATGTTGCCAACCTCCACAGGGATGTCGGAAAAGCTCTGCTGTCGGTGAGAGTTGAAGATCTCCCAGACAGAGCGCTCGACCATGCATTCCCAGATCACCAACACCATTAGATGGTGGTCAGTTAACAATTCCACTCCTCTCTTAACCTGAGTGTCCAAAACACGTGGCATTAAATCACATGATACAATAACAAAATCTTTCATTGACCTTTACCCTAAGGTGCCCTGGTACCATGTACACTTATGACCATCCTTATGTTCAAACATGGTGTTTGTTATCGACAATCTATGACTAGCACAAAAGTCCAACAGCAAAGCATCACTCAGGTTCAGATCAGGGTAGCCATTCCTCCCAATCACAACCCTCCAAGTGTTGCCATCCTTGTTCACATGCGCATCGAAATTTCCCAGTAAAAAAACGGAAGCCCGTACAGGATTCCCATGCAGGACTCCATTCAGGGTCTCCAAGAATGCTGAATACTCTGAGGTCTTCTCAAGAGGGCAGTCCGCTAGGGCAGCAGCAGCTCTCGCTCACTGTAGCGTTTTTCTTTTGTTTCTCTCTTTCTTTGTTGTGTTACTGATCAACTGCACATTCAGTGACAATGGGCACAATTCACAGAGGATTGGGGAATGTTTGCGATCACGGCATGAATGTGCAGTTGATCACCCAGCTTGCATATGAAACCAACCTATTGTTGTGTTGCATCAAGGTACCGTTTATAAGGAGGGGGATGTTTGCCTTCAGCTCAGACTGAAGAAGTCACCTGGTGAGTGACGAAATGTTTCTCAATAAACTTCTGATCCAGCTGAACAGATTCACCTCTTTTTGCGATTTCCCTACCTGGATTATTGAGCATGCATCAAGATATTTCATGGGCTCTTCTTGAACCATTCGTACTCTGAGGAACCATCACATAATCATGGTGGAGAGGAACCTAAGAGCTTTATTCTGTGGAGCCTAGTTCTTTATCTTTTCTTTCACAACTGTAAAATCCAAACTACACAGTTGTCACCGACAAAAGTCCTTCAGGTGCAGGGGCCTGACCACCCGACACCCATACCTTGGAGTGACAGTTTGCAGGTCCCCAGTTTGACCCTGCTCCGCCACTGCCTCTTGTGGTGACAATTTCTTCTCAAAACACCTTCAGACTCCAGTCTGACCTCATAAGAGCAGTGGCTGACAGATTCAATCACTGTTGCTGGTTTCCAGACCTTATGTGAGTGAAACAGTCGCGCTCTCATACTGTACCCCTCTAAGAGTTTCCATAACCTTTGCTCTGCGGTTGTAATATTTCTCCTGTCTTGACTGTTGTTTATAAGTCCTTGTTTGTTGTCTGTTATCTCTGGCTCCAACAGAGTGTCTCCTACAGGTAGAAACGTTCTGGTCCTCCTGCTCAAAGTTTCTGTGCTGGGCTTGTATTTAGACCTTGGCTTGGGGTGTTGTGATGGTCTAATATAGCCAGGTATGGATCCTGTAGAGCAGCGGCAGCTATCAGCATGAGTCGTTTGGCTGTTTTCACTGCAGACTCAGCTTCCCCATTGCTCTGAGCCTATCCAGGTGAAGATGTTCTGTGTTCAAATTCCAGAGGTGGCCAAAGTGATCCAGTAAGAGTCGCTTTGGCTGCAGGTCTTTATTCCAACCAAGCACTTCAATAACTGATTCTATTAGTCAACCAATCGTCTTTGCAAAGGACCTTGATTGGTAGAAGATACATATTTGACTCTACTGATCAAGGTCCTTAGCAAACAGAATTGATTGACTAATAGAATCAGGTGTGGAATTGCTTGGTTGGAACAAAGATCTGCACCCACAGCGACTCTTACTTGATCACTTTGGCCATCTCTATCAAAATCCCACAGCTGACTGAATCTCTGAAATTCTAGATAGTCATGTTGTGGTACGTTATCAGAAACTACCACATCAGGTATTCCCTGTCTTGCAAAATGGGATTTCAGCTTTCTGATAACTATACTGCTCTTAGTGTCTGGTAGGTAATCTACTTCCCAAAAGTTGGAAGAGTAATCCACTATTTTAAGTAGTCCTTGTTATGAAATGAAAACAAGTCAGTGCCAACTTTAGCTCAGGGTCTATGTGTCATGTCACGAGGATGCAGTGTCTCCTTCTGTTGCTTTGGATCCACTGATCTGCATATGTCACATTTGGAGATGAAAGTCTTAATGTACTCATTCATCCCTTGCCAATAAACACACTCCCTCGGTCACCTGAGACATCCTTCAACCACTAGGTGAGATGAGTGGATACGCTGAGCGATTTCAGCCCTGAGTCTGTCTGGTATCAGTGCTCTCTCTCCCCTGAACACTACACCATCCTGAAAACTCAGCTCACCTGGAATGAGTGGTAATGATGCATATCTGTTGGAATGTCTTTCTCGTGGTGTGGACATCCTGAGTGAATCAGCTTTGTCAGCCTCTGCATCTTTCTGTCCTCTTGTGTAGCGGCTCGGATCGAGTTCAGTATTTCAGCAGATATAGGTAAGTAGTCAACCATGTGTATAGTCTCTACATCTGTCACAATATCTGTCTTATAGGTCACTTCGATGTCATACTTGGCAGTCTGAGAAGCATAACACTGCAGTCTCTTTGGTGAACTAAGTAGTGATTTTCTATGAATATGTTCCAGTGGCTTATGGTCACTCTGCACTGTTCCTTTCGTACCATATGTGTATTGATGAAACTTTCACATCTATCACTAAGCTCTCTTTCTCTATTTGAGCGTGCCCTCTTTCTGTTGGTGCAAGCCTTCTGTTACCGAATGCTATAGGTTTACCTCCCTGCGTCAGTGCAGCTCCTAACCCTGTTTCTGATGCGTCACACTGCAGTGTCAACTCTTCTTCCTGAACATAGTATTTCAAGACAGTTGCATTAGCTATTTTGTATTTCAGCCTTGGAAATGCTGCTTCCTGAACCTCACTCCATTCCCACACATTCTCTTTAGGTGTCAGTTGTCTCAAAACAAGTGGTCATAAAACTTTGCTTGGTAGTTTACCATGCCCATCAGTCTCTGTACCCTTTTAATGTCTGTCGGCCTTGGTATCTCCCTGACTCCCCGTACCTTCTCTGGATCAATCTGCAGTCCCTCTGATGTCAGCAGGTGTCCGATGTAGGGTACTGACTTGTTGTAGTTTGAGTTATTCAAAGTTCAGTTTAATGTTTCTCTCCCTGTACTTGGTTAGAAAGAGTCTGAGTTTCATGTCATGATCTTTGTTCATCTCCTCTTGTGTTGCTCCTTCCCCCGTGACCAGCAAATCATCTGCAATGACATAGACTCCAGGTAAGCCCTCGGGTGCCTGCATGAGATTCCTTTGGAAAACCTCTGGTGCTGGACAAATTCCCATCGGCATCCTTAGCCAACGGAACCGGCCAAACGGGGTCGCAAAGGTGGTGAGATAAGCTGACTCCTCCTGCAATTTCACATGCTAGGATCCGTGTTTAACATCACACAGTGAGAATACCTTTGCCATTGCCTGGCAAAAGTATCCTCACTATAAAGGGAGGATGTCATCAATTGTAGGCAGTGGAAAGTAGCTCCTTTTAAGGGCCCAATTTAGTGGCTTTGGATCAATGCAGATCTGCGGTTTCCCATTTGGTTTTACCACCGAAACCATACTGCTTATCCAGTCTGTTCTATTTTCCACTGGAACTATGATCCCCCTTCTCTCTAGATCCCTGAGTTCGTCTTTAATAAGTGTCAACATAGCAACTGGTACTCTGCGCTTTGGCAGTTTGACTGGTGGCACACCATTGTCTATTCCATTCCATTATCTGTCCAATGTGATTTTCACTGTCCATGCAGCTGTCACCCATGAAAACATCTGCAAACTCTGCTTGATACTCTCTGTCGTCATGTTCAGGTCATGTTTGTTTCCATTATCTCCATCACTCAGTTCAGTTTTCACAATGCTGTCAATAGTCAGAATATTCTCATACTGTACCTAAATTAGCTTAATAGCCTCGCTGGCCTTCCTGCCCAGTAAAGGTATCCCTCCATGTTGGTCCACGACTTGAAACTCCAGTCTGTACATGTCTTGATGCATGCTCAATAATCCAGGTAGGGAAATCACAAAAGAGGTGAATCTGTTCAGCTGGATCAGAAATTCATTTCAGAAACGTTTCGTCACTCACCAGGTGACTTCTTCAGTCTGAGCTGAAGGCAAACATCCCCCTCCTTAAAAACGGTACCTTGATGCGACACAACAATAGGTTGGTTTCACATGCAAGTTGGGTGATCAACTGCACATTCAGTGACAATGGGCACCATTCACAGAGGATTGGGGAATCTTCGCGATCACTGCATTGTAAGACGCCGACAGGTGTACTCTCAGGCCACCTCCCCTATTCAAAGACGGTCGCTCCCTCTTCACGTAAATGGCCTCCTTCACCCCCCTCTCAAACCAGCGTTCATCCCTATCAAAGATGTGAACATCATCATCCTTGAATGAGTGGCCACTCGCCTGTAGGTGGGTGTAGACCGCAGAGTCCTGACCCGACGTGTTGGCTCTCCTATGTTGCGCCATGCTCTTAGCCAGCGTCTGTTTGGTCTCCCCGATGTACAAGTCACTGCAGTCCGCCTGGCATTTAACAGCGTACACTAC
>OMLC01042851.1:0-18845 GCA_900302585.1 Regalecus glesne | reverse complement strand
GTGCAAATACAGGTATCCATCACGTATTATGTGTCTGCAGGAAAGGCCAGAAAGGATCTCTCTCTCTCTCTCTCTCTCTCTCTCTCTCTCTCTCTCTCTCTCTCTTGACTATCCAGTCAAATAAAGGTGGAAAACAGCCAAAACAATCTTTAAAAGAGAAAACACTTCAGACAAAGAATTTGCAAGTACAGTAGTTTTGAACACATTAATTATGGAGCACAAAGCTGGAGTGATGAAGACTTCATATACTAATTCAAAACACCATAGGAAGGAAAATAAATTTGCAATAAAGACTAAAAAACTCCTCCCTCACACAGTGCACTCAGCGTCTATCATACCATCATCCAGCCCTTTTTCTGGCATGAGATTCGAATACTTTGCTGTTAGAACAAGATAAAAAGAAAATCCATCAGTTGGTGAGACGCAGCTTAACTTGACCTAGACTCAGCTTAGTTCTAGCTGTTCAGAGAATTTCCCAAGAATAAGTGAGACATATCACCATCAGTACCAAGACAATTATGTTGATCGGATAAGCTGAAAAACTGTAGAGAATGGAAATCATCTCATCTTGCAATGTCAAGATCCCCTAGTGCCGTAAAACCCAAACTACCCCCCCCCCTTTCTTTTGGGGATATGACAATACTAGCCAGGCTGGATATACCTTTTAAGCATCTCCCTGCCATCATGAAGGGTGTAAAACAAGGGAGGAGAGGCCTCACATGCCCCAAACCACACGTCAACCTTCTGACGTCCACATATAGATGCCCTTATCACTCTACCTCTGGCATCCATGGCAAAAACACTCCCATCTATATGTGGGCCCTGCGATGCAGACCAGAACTAATGTAACAGGATGTGGAAAAAAAGGGGAAATAAGATCTATGAGGCAACACACAAAGCCGACAAGGCGCAAATTCGATAAAGTTGGATGTGCGTCATTGGGCGCTGCTCTTTCGCCTGTCTCATGGACCCGGACATGTCTATCACAAGAGATCTCCTTCTCGCCCCCACCATTTCCACTGTGACCGGCAAATTCCCTCCAGCAAACGGAAATCTATAACTCCTGCAAACCCCCCCCCCCTCTCTAGTGTACACTTCCCCTTTAAGATACAATCTGTGAGTAATCTCTCCTCTCTCCTCCTCCTCTTCTTCTCTGTCTGTGTGCCCCCCCTCACTCCTCTTCTCCCTCACCTGCTGTCGGCTGAAGTTCTATGGGTGGACCGGCACAGATCTGGGAATTTAACATGCCTGTGTGGCTCAAGGCTCATAAGGAGACCCAGTAGGAATGGTGCTTTCAGTGAACCTCTTCCATCAAATGATAGGTGACTGGATCCGCTTGTTCCCAAAAGGTAATGGCTTCACTGCATCTCATTTACAGAAATCTGCAAAGGTGCCTTCTGTACGTACGTGGGAGCCTATTCTAGTTTATGAGAACATTCTGAGCTGTGAAAGACAATTTTATCTTATAAGATCGCCGGCGCCTCTCGTGGGAAAGTGCAGGGGAGATGGTGTTGAAAATAAGCCTGGTATACATATGTTTAAGTGAGCACGCATGCTGTTTTAGCTAAGAGGACAAACTGCAGTTGAGAGGAAACATTTGGGGAGAGTGCTTCCATCCACTTACCTCAATGGTTTCAAAAGTATTTGGGAAAAAGAAAGATGTGAATCTGAAGATGATATGGCTCACCGGAAAAAAAAAGAAAGAAAGAAAAGAAACCCAGAATAAATAATGGTATGGAAGCACATCTGTAAACAAATAGGGACCAGTGCACTCAGTGTTGCAAAAACAACATTCGTCTCTGACTTCCTCTCACTGACATATTCTTTTAACCAAGTGAATGCCAAAGTCGACATATTGATAACTTGCCCCGATTGCACATCTTGGGCTTTTTTCTCACTCATGCATGACGAAGTTTCCCACGTATGAAGACTAAAATAATTAAAATAACTGATGGGAAGATAACAGGTCTGACCCAACCTGACCTGACTGCAAGGGGTCTCTGTTAGAGCCTGACTGAGTGTTAACGATAGAAGGAAACACACACACGCCGTAGTGTGTGAAGAGTCATGAATAAGAAAATTAATAATAATAATAATACAAAATACACAAAAACAAGGGGTTTTTGCACTTACCAATGTTATTTTCTTCTTTTCACTTGGTGCCGTCTCCTAACCTGCAAAGATACCTCAATGATCAATTTGAATTAATGGCAAAACATTCGAGTCTGCAAAATGGAGCATTGTGCAGGTTCACAGCAGGTCCAAGTGTAAGAATACAATGAAAAGTACACAGTAAATGTTGGATATCTGTAGACAATTCCTCTGTCATCACAAAGATGTTGGTTTCATGTCAAGGTGTAATATCATCTAGAGGATTTCGGCCACTTTCTATGGCCCGAGCCGAATGTGGCTTCAAACTAAAGCAGATGGATTCGGAATAGAACAAGAAACAAAACAGGGTATAACTCGAAACGTATGCCTCATGAATCATTAAATGCCCACCACCTTACCTCCGTTCGTGTTTCATTTTCATTGTAGTGTTTGACGAATGGGTGATTTCTTCTGTGGTTTTTTTCCTAGGAAATGTCGAGGTTCTCATCTCCAAATCTTGTCTGCTTTTTTTCTACTGGCCATCACTCAGTGGCGCTCTTTCAGTTCGAACATTGCATGGTTCGTCACGTCATCACATTTCTCCATCAGGTTAGATGCACCATACGCCTTCTTTGCAAACATTGCCGCTCTCTATTTCTCTTCCACTGCCATTTTGTCCCTTTAGGTCTCCTTCTCATTTCCTACATTTCCTCCAATGCTGGTTCCTCAACCTGGAGTTCAAAGGGCCCTGTGTTCCTTTCTCCAAGGTGACCAACTCTCTCTACCGTTTCATCTTTCACGTCCACTGCAAAGTAAATAATTTTGGCACTGCATTATCAGTGTCCAGTACAACGTTCAAGTCCCAGTCAGTTTTCCTGTTGTGGATGAACAGGGCCTCCTGCTGGCTTGCTGTGAGACAGACTCCCTTTTGGTCCCACTGGATGGGATGAAAAACTGAACATCTGAAATGGTTTTTTTTGGGGAGGGGATTTGGCACAGCCTGCACTTTGTCTAGCTGTGTCTTGAAGCAACCCAGAGCTATCTGCTTGGCAGCACAGTGCCACAGTGGTTAGCACTGTCGCCTCACAGGAAGAAGGTGGGTCCTGGGTCCTGGGTAGGTCCTTAGCAAGTTCTCCTCCGGGTGCTCTGGTTTCCTCCCAATATCTAAACCACATGCATGTTCGGGTTGATACGCCTGCCTGTGCCCTTGAGCAAGACGAGAGTAAAAGAAGAGTTGGTCCCTCGGCGGTGCAGCTGCTGACCGCTCTTATATAACAGGATGAGTTCAAAGTAAACAACACATTTCCCCACGGGGATTAATAAAGTACATCTTATCTTATCAGCGGAAAGCTACTCTTAACTCCTTAATTTTCTCCGTCCTGTATCTACCGGATTGGAACTTGGAGTGGTTTCATGCAGAGAGCAGGCCTGTTTTTCAGCCTTTCCCCGTGGCTGCATTGGTCCTCTTGAGTATCTCGAGTCTATCATTCACCTCTTTCAACCTGGAGTTCATCATCAACAGCGTCTTGAAGAATGCCTCCTTCCCTTTGCACCAGGACCTCCTGCAGCTTATCCACCTCACTATCAACAAGTACGACAGAGTTTAGCACTGATCATTCAATCAGTCTCACTGGAATTCTGATGCTTCTCTATAATCAGATGGGAGCACCAGTGAAAAGACGGCACATTGTAATATAGGAGAAGCTGTGTTCATGTCATTGTACAAACATACATACAACAAAATGTATTCTCTCCATTTAACCCACCTTCTTGTATAGAAGCAGTGAGCACCTGCAGCACCCAGGGACCGACTCCAGCTCTTTGGCCTACAGCCTTGCTCAGGGGCACAGGCAGGAGTATTAACGTGAACCAACAGTGCTAACCGCTGTGCCATCATGCCATCAATAATTAGCACAAATGCTCGTCTATTATTCCCCAAGAAAATCTGACTACATGATTTATGGTACAAAGACGGGAGAAATAGCCATAATAATGGCTACATTACCTTATCGCTGTACCCTCACTCTCCTCTGCTAAAAAGAATGCATAGATTATCCATAATAGAATGAATAAAATAGATTCCCTTATCAATCCTGCAAGGGGAGATTTGGATTTCTCTGCATTTTAACCCATCCTATTGTATAGGAGAAGTGAGCTGCCAACATATGGCACTTGGGGAGCAGTTGGGGGTTCAGTGTTTTGCTCAAGGACACCTCAACATCCTTTCTGTAGGACCAGGGATTGAACCTGTAACCTTCCGATTGCCAGATGACCGCTCTACCCGTTGAGCTATGGCGACCCTATCCAGAGGCTGAACATGGATCTCTCTGACAAGAGGGGATTCTGATACGATATGTGCATCTTTGGTCAAACATGACCAATTTTGTCCACAACAGTGTGCAAAATTTCAACAAAAACTGAAAACTCCCTGCAGCAGCTGTAAGCTTCCTTACCATTATGACTGATGGATCTGACCATTTCTTCAGGTTTTGACCACACCAACTTAATCCAATGTATTTTTCCAGAGGCCTGTAACTGGAAAGCAAACAAAGAAATTGATCGTTAGTTCATCACGCTTATCCCTCACACAAATCATCCATATATGGGCAAGTTAGAGTCTAAATATAGTCTGTCGTGATTTTTTTTTGCTACTGCTGAATGAAAAAGTTATGTTTGTACACTTAAAAAACTAGAACAAACCGTGCAGGAAAGTACAGCTCAGAAACTACTGAAAAACTTCGAGTCATGGACGGGTTCACTCAATGCATCACTTGAACGGTATCGATATGCGGTGCCATAGTAACAAAGAGCTCCATTACGACACATGAAATTGTGCCTGTAACAAGTAGTTCTTTGAACATAACAGAAAATGGGTTAACGAGAGGAAAGCAATACAAACACTGGGAAAATACTCTCTCCAAATGCCACAATGGGGCACGGTCAAACCGCGGTCCCACCTAAGCAGACCTGATCCAAGTGTGGCTATGTTTAGTGCATTAAAGTTCATTGGTGGAGAATCTTAGATTTCCTGAAGCATATCATGTCATGTCATGGTCAACCACTTGTCTGGAGACTAAGGTGCTGTCACCATTGGTTACGTGCAATATTTGCAATACTCATAATGTCACTGCTTATTTGGGGGGCTGCGGATTCGATCCCACTGCGGGACATCAGGAAGAGCATCCTAACCTAAATCCTCTATGCTCATTTAAGTCCGTGTCCACCCCATAACGGGAAGACTAATCGTGACACATAACAATTGACCTCACCAACATGTCACTTTTAGCCACTCCATCTGTCCGCCGCACCTTTACTGCATTTTACAGAAAAGATGTTTGATGATGTTTTGGCACTGCACAGGTGCTCTCCTATAGCTCATTGTGTTGGATTTTGTGCTTTATATTGCAGACATTTTGTTTTTTATTGTTTAGACTCTGTACTTTTTTATTGCAGATATTTTACATTTCTTATCTCGTCACCGTCTCTTTTTATTCTCTCCATGCACCATTTGAGGACACTACAGCTATTACAATGTGCTTGCACAGTGTCAATAAGGTTCTCGAGTCTTCTACTGGTTTGCTAAATGGTCCTGACTGAAACAGAGCATATGAGTGTTTACAGCATTGATATGTGAACGGGAATTCCTGTTTTTCTGTCCTGAGTAGTTAAACTGTCCTCCGTTTAATTTCTTTTCTTGGTTTTCGTTGTTTTGTTTTACTGAGTCCGAATCATTCTAGTGTTACACTGAAGGAGAATTGTGAATAACGGGGATGTTCAATCATCAAGTGGCTCAGTCCCACAGTTGTTAGTGCTGTTGCCTCACAGCAAGAAGGTCCTGGATT
This sequence comes from Regalecus glesne, assembly GCA_900302585.1. Taxonomy (NCBI): domain Eukaryota; kingdom Metazoa; phylum Chordata; class Actinopteri; order Lampriformes; family Regalecidae; genus Regalecus; species Regalecus glesne. The sequence continues at coordinate 12,912 of OMLC01042851.1, read as the reverse complement.
CCAATCCCATCCCAGGTCCCATCTGTGAAGAGTTTGCATGTTCTCCCTATATCTCTTTTTGTACAAAATGTTTATTACATTATTCACAAGTAGTAGAGTACAAAGAGTCAACTAAGAAATAATGCCAAAAGGAAAATACAAATAATTATAAAAGCAAAATAAATAAATAAATACATGAATAAATAAATAACACAACCTTCGTTCAATTTCTAAAGTCGTGAAAATCTATTTTATGTGCCCCCTTGCAGGAAATATGCACCTTAATGGGAGTGTATTCTGGCTCCAATGATGAGAGGGGGTGGCAATTTCCACAAGGATGGACCACAATGAATCCCAAACCCTTCTATCGGAAGAAAACCTCATCTATGCCATCACCGTGCCACTGTCCACCTCCATCATCTTGGCCAACCTGATCATCATCCTGGGCATTGCCTGGAACCGCCAGCTCCACAACACCCCAAACTACTTCTTCCTGAGCCTGTTGGTTGCAGATCTGTGCACAGGTGTTGCGCTCCCCTTCATACCGTGGATGGGTCTTAACCGCAAGTTAAGCTTCAGCTCCTGCCTGGTGGCCCACGTTTTCCCGAACTTCCTCTTCCTGGCCTTCCTCTTCAACCTGGTCATGGTGCACTATGAGCGCTACATGTGTATCGTTACCCCTCTCCATTACAGTAGCTTCTGGGTGCATCGTAGTTTCCCACTAGCTTTACTAGTAGTGTGGGCACCACCGTTACTATACGCGTCCCTGCCTGCATTTGGGTGGAATAACTGGACAGGGCCTGATTGGAATGGCTGTTGCACAAGTGGACGAGGAAACTTATTGCAAATGGAGTGTTCAATGAATGGTACCCTATGCTGCTCTTACGGGCGTGTCTTTCCCAACGCCTTCATCTACTTGGAGGTGTATGGACTGGTTTTGCCAGCTATACTTGCCATTGCAGCCATGACGGGTCGAGTCCTTTGGATCACTAGAGGTCAAATGAAGGACATTTGCCGTCTACACCGCTCCGTGGAGAGGGGCGGTCAGGTGTCAGACCACAAGCAGAGGATCAATCTGCGGTACGCACGCTGTGTGGCCGCAGTGTCGCTAATGTTCCTTGCGTGTTGGGTGCCCTACATCATTTACATGCATGTCTGTGTAGCATTCCTGCTGAGTGAGACCAAATGGAATTCCACCACTCACATAGTGCTGTCGTGCACAGGCATTGGAAGTATGTCAGTTGTGCCGCTGGTGCTTGGGTTAGCCAACAGGCAGTACACAGAACCAGCATGGAAACTCTTCCAGAAACTCCGTGACCGGTGGAGACGAAGGAAGCAGGAACCAGAAGAAATTGCGCTCTGAGGAATTAAAGATGACTCTCTAAATCTAAGACTGTGAATGTGTGGTAGCTGATGCAGCCAGTGACATGGGTAGACCATAGCCATTTGAGGAAACAACCAATGACGATGTTTTTCTTGTAGGTCAACTTGGGAGAAAGCTCCGCCACTCGCTAGTCCCTTTGACTCTTTCTCTATGGGGATGTGGACTTGGCCCAATAGAAAGTCTGCTGTAATAAATTCAAACAAGCTCACCTCTGAGGTTCACAGTTGAAATCCTGGTGTTCCCTCCTGCTCAGCTTAGTGTCGCATGTAGGGAGCACAGTTGACAGTGCTCCTGGGTCGGAAGCCAGTTAGTGTAATGTGTCCCAGCATTGCGACCAGCCACTCCCACAAGTGGCGGGATGCCTGTAGCTGCAGGTGGGAGCAGAATTGATGAAGGATGTGCAGTTGTTAATGTTTGCATATTAGCAAACAACAAATGACCAACAATCTGTGCCTGTGGTTAGAAATGCATCACATAGACACATTTCCTTTGTCTACTTTCAGCCCATTCCCTGATTTTCAGGGGTCGCAACAGCATATTTGATCATTTCCATTGGTACTATGTATGATCTTGCCAATCCGCATATTGATTTGGCAAAATGTTACATCCCTTCCTGAGATAAGGCTAACCCTATGGATGAAGTCATAGGTAAAGTGCTGGATGCCATCCCAGTGTTCATGTACATGCACCCATCTCTGCCACTAGAATACTGGCCTGTGATCACAAGAATCATAGAGATACATGATTTCTAAATGTGTAAAGGTCCTCTGGTTATATTTTAGACTCTTTGTACAAAAACTTCCAGAAGTCAATGAGTTTTTGGGGGTTTTTATGACTGAACTGATATGAATGTTAACATGAGAAAAGGTTACTATGATTCTATGTTATGACAAAACATTAAATGAAGGTTTGATCAAACCCGCCATTTAAACGCTGTGTTATACTGATGCACAGCCACTCCAATTATCTGCAGTGGAAAACCAGGTAATTTTATGTTTAAACCAGCCATTAACATTAGCTCATACTTTTTTTGATCAAGTTATCAAAGTTAAGATACATCCATAACTCGTTGTATTGTGCTTTAAAACAGACTAGATGGGTTTGGACAGATCTAAACTGCTGTGTATACAAGTTGAACCTGTTGTAAATTTCCGCCCTTTTGTCATCCCCAGCCTACAATGTTTACACCTTCCTTCATAACCAGTGTTTATCTCCAGGCTGGTATGTGAGCCAAAGGAAGGAACAGGGAATGTATTCACTGCATTTGATCATCTAGAGAGCAGTGGTTCTCAATGTGGGGTCTGGGGACTCATGGAGACTGCTTCAAGGCCAACAAGGTGGTATGCAGGTAAATGAGGAATGTTTTAATTTCACAGGTACTGTATAGCCAGAAGGCGTGCAGGAACGTGGAGAAAGAGAGAGAGACAGAAAGAGAGAGAAATTGCAAGAGAGAGCGAAATTAGGACAAAAAGAGAGAGCAGATTTTCTACCCCTAAACATAGCAGAGAACGAATCATGTCAGATAGTCAAGTAAAATGGTGACCCTGATTCAAATAGATGTAAAAAGTAATGCTAAATAAACAGCTACAAGGATTTCCCACGTGGGTTGGGATCAGGTTGTGTTTTTTGGGGTTATATAAAATAACTCTTTTATTATAACTGTGCACCTTTCTCAATGTCAATGTTGCTTTTGCTGTTAAGAAACAGTGGAGTATTTATTTATATTTTTAGCAAACATAAGAGGTCCATTAAGTGTCTTGATCAGTCTCCATGTTGTGGGGGTGGACACGCACTTGGGGAATTAAGCCTGGATGCCGTTCTTGATGCCCCCCGTTGGGTTTGAACCCACAGCCTCTGGCTCATCAGTGTGAGCTCTACCACTGAGCTACCACAGCCCCACTATTTTTTACATAAAAATAAAAATGTATCCCCTTTTTTTCCCACCCAAATTCCCGGTGTAGTCTATGCCTGGATTTGTCACTTTGATACCCCTCTAGAACGTCGACAAGAAGGAGGAAGCTGTAGCATGTGTCTCCTCCAAGTCACATGATGACTAGCCCTCGCTATTTCACATATCATGGTCTCGCGGGGAAAGCACAGTGCTTGACCGTCAGGGGAGACCAAACCGAGAGGACGTTCCCTTTACTTAACTTACTTAAGCGCCCGGACGACCCAGAGGAGGTCGTCCGAACTTAGAACACTAGTGAACCTAGAATGTTTCATCCAATATAACCCCTTTACTCTTGTGATGCTTAGCCAATTATGCTCCACTAACTATGGACCTCCAGCAGTGGTTGGAAACGGTGCAGCTGGGATTCAAACATCTCTGCATCATGCAGAGATGTGCTGAACAACCCCCTACACCACTGGAGGTCCCATCACGGCCCTACTGTAGTTAGGAAAAATATTTGGCATATGTTATCTATTCATACCTGATTTATTTTTGCCTTGTTGCGGATACTGGGATCTATTGTATACCCACCAGTGCTTAAACATGTCATGCCAACATCTGATGTCCTCTCAGCAAAGGATCTGGAGATGAGAGCCAGAGTACTTTATTAAAACAAGGTCTTTGTTACTTTATGAGAGATAGATTATCATCAAAGGCCCAGAACTAGACTTGGACTATCTGCGTGTGTGTGTGTGTGTGTGCGTGTGCGTGTGTGTGTGTGTGTGTGTGTGTGTGTGTGTGTGTGTGCGTGTACCTGTAGTCACTCTACACACATGCCTAGGACCTCATCACCAGACAAATCACCAAATCACTAGACAAATGGATAAAGAACATCAAATGGTTTCAATAGTAGGGCTAGGGGGGCTGCTATTATAATACAAAGTCATTTCAATCAGGAAGTTTGGCCAAAACATTACACGAGGCTTCCATCACATTGCTATTGAAGAAAAATGAAGACCACCAATCCTGTGGTTCATACAACCCTGTGTCCCTTCTGCCAGTAGATTTTTACATTTTAGCAAAGGTCTTGGCCACACGTCTGGAATCCATACTCCCATAATTTCTCCAGACCAAACTGGATTCATTAAAGACAGATTTTCTTTTTTTAAACATATGTTGACTTCTCAGCATACTCTATCATCCCTCACAATCTACTACACTTGACGTGGTAGTTTCATTAGCTGCAAAAAGGCGTTTAACAGGGTGGGGTGGATGTATTTGTTTATACATTGGAAAAGGTTGGCTTTGGACAAAATTTCATATTGTAGGTCAAGCTGTTGTACACAGCCCCTGTGTCTTTAATAAGGACAAATAATGTTTCATCTGAACTAATTTCAGTCTCTCATGGCAAACGATAGGGGTGTCCTCTGTCACCCCTGTTGTTTGCTATTTTAATTGAGCCATTAGCATTATCTTTACACCAGACAACACAACTGACAGGGATTGTTAGAGGGCTAAGAACATAGGGTCTCCCTATATGCAGACAACCTCTTAATATACCTCTCTGACACCTCCCATTCCATTCCATCTCCCTTATAAATATTCAAAACATTTGGTAAGCTCTCAGGATAGAAAGTCAACCTGTCCAAAAGGGAGCTTTTCCCAGTAAATAATGCAGCGTGTTAATTATCTTTCAAAATCTTCACTTTCAAAGTAACTTCTAAATTTATTTACCTTGGAACCAACGTGCCAGACAAATTTTCAAAATTTTTTAAAGAGAACTTTCCTTCTCCTATGACAAAAGTTGAACAGCTCTTAAAATGTTGGATGCAGAGGCCAGCAAAGTTTTGAAAGAGAAGAACATTCATTTCCAGACTCAGGGGCCTGCCCGTCTGAAGGTATTCCACGGGGATAGAATGAAGATCTACGACACGGTTGAGGAGGTGACAGAGGATCTTTTGAAGCGAGGCCTACCGCTGAAAGTATATCCACAGCCAACGACGCTCAGAGAAAGGCTCCAGATGTGCTGGTGACCTTTAGAAGTCCTGAGGGGTCATTTCCAGAATTGATGACGACACTAGCTGCTTTTGGTAATTTATCGGGATATAAAGTGAATATTTCTAAAACTCAGTTGATGACTCTCCACTTTACACCATCCACAAGCTTGCAGGAGAAATTTAAGTTGAACTGGTTGGCTGAGGGAATAAAACATTTAGGAATCAATCTAACAATGGACCTTGTTAGGGTGGTGGGAGACCCTCTGGAACATAAACTGGAAGTCATCAGGACTCTGTACCACCGGGCTGACAACATCCCCACTGACTCAGTGGCCGGAGAAGAAGAGAAATCCTAAATTAAAGAGGCCCTGGTTACCCCAACTGGCCGTTTGTTAAAGCCAGGAAGTCTCCCAGACAGAGCTCCACCCAAGTGGAGGGAGGGGAGGAGCCAAAGCGTAGTGATTCCGTTCTCATAATTGTTCTCATAAATGTTCTATTATTTTTGTTATATAAAAAAATTACCGTACTATACATTAAAATTTAGGACAGGAAAACAACATTAGAACGTGCATATTCATTTGTAAACCAACTTTTCCAGATAAAAATAAAATACCAAAAATGAGGAAAAAATGTTGGACCAAACTGACTCTGTCAGAAGCAAGACGAATAAATTCAATAGAATTGTATATACTCCCAAAATGTGTGTGTGTGAGTGTGTGTGTGTGTGTGTGTGTGTTAAATAATCATTCATATTTGTGTTTTTATGCTTGTTCGAAAATAAAAAGAATAATTCATTCATTCATTCGATGTATATGAGAGGACTTACTATAGGCTTAAAGGTCTAAGCAAGAATGAGTCCAACCTTGTCAGTCGTGTCGCATAGTGAGTCTTACCTTTTTTCATTTTATCCCCTTTATTTCCCAACCGAATTCCCCGAGCTGCCTATGACCGGATCTGTTGTTTGGTACATCTGTAGAACGTCGATAAGGAGTAAGCCATAGCAAGTGTCTGCTTCAAATACTTTAATTTGAGTAAAGTAGTGGATTAGCTATACTACCACTGTCTATATAAATGTAAAAACGTATCTCGATAAGTAATCATCCAATGTCTCACTGCTCCTGACTGAGCAGTGTTAGCCACCATGCTAATATTAGCTGACATTTTAATGAAATGCCAAGCCATAGATACACGTTGGTGTTCATCATGGACACTTGAAACAATCTAGTCTCTAAATTCAGCAGATAATAAAGCGAGGTGCATAAAACTAGCAAGAAAGATACTTACTTTATTTGACAATGTTTGTGCAATGTACGCCAAAATATGACGCAGGCATAGGGAAGTGACGTATTAGCCGACCCTGACAGCTAGGTTAAGAAATGGTATGGTTCATTTTGGGGATGTCCGAAATCATAACGTAAGATTCATCTGAGTATCATCATCGAGATATATATTGTATTAATTGCGATTACAGGTAAGAAAATATATATAAAAAAGAAAATTAAAAAATCTTAGTTTAAACTTTTTTTAGCATGCGAGCTACTTATAGATGACTAAGTCAAATTGATCCACGGGTGCTCAATAGGTCAAAAGCGATCTACCAGTCGACGGTAAAGGTAGTGTGGGGTAGATCTCATAGCATTTAAAATATCACCTTATAACAATTGAGATGCATCAATTGATATACGTTATATCAGTCAAGTGACGGGATGGATGATAGACTTGACGTCTATTTTTTTAATGCCATGTGATCTACCCACACTACCTTTGCGATCGACTGGTAGATCGTGATCGACCTATTGAGCACCCCTGTAAATGCAATCTCATCAAATGTTCGCGTATAAATTCGTTTTTCTTTTTATCATAGTCAAGATTCTGCCAAGTTCAATGTTTTTCTCCTGTGGTGTTTTCTTTTGTTTCAGGAGTTTAATCTTGGAGAATTATATATGAAACATGGCAGATCATACCTGCAACCTGATTCATGACATTTTCTGAGGCAATGGTTCAGCTTCAACAGAAACAAATCCATCTGATAGAAGGAAAATTAAGAATTCTTTGCTCCCGGTTTGAATCCACAAACCCCCCATGCCAGCCGTCCTAACCCATTATGTCCCTGTTGATGCCTTATCTACACTAGAACCACCAAATCCCCTCTCCCTCCTGTTCTGTAAACAGAAGCACCATTATACTAGCATGTCTTTTCATAATAAGAACACAATATCACCTTCAGCTCATGGTCCTGCATTTGCAGCTGTGTTTATTCTCGCTGACAGATTATAGGGACACAAAGCAGGCCATGCTATTTGTGACTATTTTTGGATACGTCTGAAATGTAGAATGCTTGGCAGTCCCATGATTGTGCATCCATTATCTAAGAGGCCATGACCCGACCGTTCAGTGACCTTGCCATGATGCTCCTCTGAGGTTCTGAGAAACCACGTGACACGATACACACTTGCGCCTGCATGTATCTTCCAGGCAGAGATGCTTCATGCCACAGTTCCCCATTTAATTCTGTACTTGATTAAGAAACCCCCTAACAGCGTCAAGCATACGGGCCTGTGTCTCCCAAACACATAACAGTCAATTTAGTGAGCTAAAAGAAACGGTGAGATCAGATTTGATAGATATCTCACCAGTTTAGTGGATCTGGTTGCCCAGAGACTTGATGAAATATCGCGAGAACGGGAGAACCTACATGAGTTAAACAGGCATTAATTAAAGTCAAGAAACCCACATGAAGAGTCCTCACACGATCATGTCACTCACATTGACTTTAATTTATTTCCGTTAATCCGATGTCTAAGAGTGCAGTGCAGATGCAGTTTCACATATGAGGCTGAATTTGAGTATGGCGTTCTTGTTCTGCAGAGTGGCGTTTTGCTGAGTGACGGCTGTCAATCAGCGTAATGGGCGCTCTCAGACACGACCATGCCCGCCTCCACGTTCACTTGAATCACCAGGCGTTTCTTGGGGACGGGCGTCGTTGCCGTGGAAACGGGTTGTTCTTTGAGATGGGGCTTCACTGGCGGCTGTTGCTTCAATGGAGAGTGAACGTCTGCATGCAAGTAAGGACTTGGATTGTTTGGTTTGTTTTAAAAATCTGAGCAAAAGAGAGGGCTGATTTTAGTGGGACGCATATCAATGATCAAACCGTGAAATGACAGTACAATTTTGAATTTCAATGACCAGACTAATTGAATGAATGAATGAAATATTTTTTTTATTTTCGAACAAGTATAAAAACTTAAATATATCTGTTCAATTATCATATATACATATATGGATATAAAAATGCATATACACACACACATACATACACACAGAGGATAGGAAAAAATCAACAACAAAAAGAGAAACCGATAAACAAATGATAGTGTAACCTGTTCGAAAAAGGAGTAGGAAGAAGTATACACTTTTAAATTCCTACCCCTTTTGTACCTATTCATCATAAATTATATAGTTTTACAAGTAATACACGCTCTTCCTTAAAATTCATTGTAATCCCATTATTAATATTGATATTCTTATTTGTAGTAGTAGTAGTAAGACAAGACAAGACAAGACAAGACAAGACAAGACAAGACAAGATAAGATGAAATAAGATGTTTCTTTCTTAGTGCTACAAGGGGAAATTTGCAGTTTTACAAGCAGCAAAGTAGAAAGTAGAAAGACTAGTAATAGTGGAAGTAACTGTAGAGGTAGTTTTAGTACTATTGATGGTTACAGAAATATTAAAATTATTTTCCAATTACTATTGATTGATAATATCGATCAATTTTCTTTTTTATTTGATTTTAAAAAAAATTAATAATATATTGTGTTGATTATTGATAAAACCTGATGAATTTTCAGAAGACATGAGAGACTCTTACCTGATGACCGCATGTGGTCTTTCATTCTGCAAAGGGGTGAAGGAAACACTTGTTATTTCCAGGTATTTATGCAACACGTCATATAAATTCTAACTAGTGGAGTCACAGTAGTTCAATGGTAGAGCACGTGCTTTGGGAATTGACAAGCCAGAGGCCACAGGTTCGAACCCAAAATGGGGTATCAGGAAGGGCAGCTGGCCTTAATCCCCTAAGCTCCATATAAGTCCATGTAGACTGCCACACAACACGGGGACTAATCACGACACAAACCAGACTTCGTTCTCATTATATGAATTTTAACTCCAGATCATATTAGCAGATAAGTTCAACATTGAAATCATGCAACTGCAGCTATGCACACATAACCCCTTCCCTCCTCACCTCTTCTCCTCCCCCTCTAGCAGCTTGCGGTAGGTGGCGATCTCGATGTCCAGGGCCAGCTTGAGGTTCATGAGCACCTGATACTCACGAACCTGCAGGGCCATGTCCTGCTTGGCACGCCGCAGGGCCTCCTCAAGTTGGTGGATGTTCTCCAGAGCTTGGTCCTTGTTCGCCTGGGCATCGATCTCCATGTCCTTGATGTCTTTTTCCAGTGACTCTTTCTGTGGTCAAAATAGCGCAGGTCAGAGAGAACTGGGTTGGTTGGATGCATCAGGGAGGTAGATTTGTCAAAGCAGTTCGTCAGTGCGTTGATTAATCCATGCTGTGATTTGATGTGATGGTAGATAAGTTGGTAAAGGCACACAAGGATGCACATGTGTAGCTTGTCCCCATTGAAGATGACACATTAAACATCTGTTATCTTCGTACGCTGGTGCATGTAGATCTTTAACGTCCATCTGCTTGTATGTCCTTGTGGTATTTGCCTGCATGTAGATGCCTAGGAGACATACGACATGTTTTCACTTGTATCATTGTGTGTGACCCTCATACCTTCTTCCTGAGGGATTCCAGTTCCCCATTGAGTCTCTGGATGAGACGCACCAGGTCCGCAATATCTTTCTTCATGTCACGCACATCCTGCTCGTACTTTCCTGCTGACATCACCAAGTCATCCATCTGAATGAAAGAAGAGTTAAAATAACAGTAAGATGCATTCAGCTGGTGTACTTAATAGGTTTGATCTTTTATACAGTGAAAGTTCTGATGAGCAAAACATGTTTATGTCCCAATGCAGTTTTTCTAAATTTAGCTCTGCAAGCTCTTGAGAATTTCCAAGGACATCCTCCATGTGACACTTGAGACAGCTGCATTGGAGCGGTGACAGGCTGGAGTGCCTTGGTCGTAAATCTATGATTTCCTCTCCTTCACCTTTTTCTGGTTCCAATGGTTGGCTTCCTCCCTGGTGCGGGAAGCCATGTTGCTGTACTGGGTCTTGACGGTTTCGATGATCTCGTCCATGTCCAGTGCCCGCTTGCTGGTGTCGTGCATGATCACTGTCTCGTTCTGGACCTGCGACTCCAGCTCCTTGATCTCCTGTTCAGAGGAGCAGAAAGAAGGAACACCGTGGAATACCTGATAGATTTCCAATATAATCCTAATATTCCACCCCATGTGACAACTTATTCTCCTAATAACAGGAGTCTGCGCACAGCGTTGTGTGTCCGTTTCCACAAACAGACCATTAAGACCGAGTTCTGCAGATTTATTGTATGCCAAACAAGTATGTCTTCAGTTGAAATCTAGTAAACAGAGTTGTTCTTCGCTCTCATAGTAAAGACTTGAGTAACTCAACTAAAGCCTATTCCACTTTGGTGTGTTTGTCAACATCTAAATGTGGAAAAACCATCTGGATATGTGGGGCTGATCTTGGGAGCAAGCGATGTAAGCATAGCAGGATAAACAAACCTGCAGATAAAAATATTAACGATGTGTTTAATTTAGTTTTGTCCACGAGCCACCGTTGAGAACAGTCAATAGCTTTGCCAATGCTTGCTCATTGGTACACGTAAATCAAATGGACCCACCATCAATCGTATTAACTGTTTTGTGTCGACATCATTTGGGCCCGGGATCAGCCCAGCACTGATGGATAGCTTTTCACCTTTAGATGATGGAAAAGTCACTAAGGCGGTATATGGCGTAATTGCTCTTCTGTACACTATTGCCATGTGAAATACACTGCTGCGTGAATTTTGACATTACTATCAAATATCATTATATTATACTATGATATTACTATGTTATTGTTTTGAAGTAAAGCTTAAAAGGGGAAATGCGATCTAGTGTATTGTGATCTTAGCATCCTGGAAGGCTTTCAGTCAACCGTACCTCTTCATAACCTCGCCTAAGGAACTCCATCTCTCCCATCAGGTCCTCCAGCTCCAGAGCCAGGTCTACTGTGCCCAAGTGGCCTTCGTCTACATCCTGTCTCACATGTGCGCGCACACACACACAGACACACACACACACACACACACATGATATAATATGCCTGTATTCAACCCAACCAACACAATCGCTATGATTTAGCTGACCCTGTATGAGATTATTGTATTTAATGACAAAGGATTGTAGCATGTGGACTGCTGCTAATTCTGTCTCTACAACATGACTGGGCCACTCCAACATCCATCTCCCCAGGTGAGCTTACCTTCTTGGTGATGACGAAGTCATTCTCCAGATGGGTTTTCTTCTGAAACTCGTCTTCATACCTGAATCCAAATATTAAAAGAGAATCCACTGCTAACATTGAACAAACCACATATCATTGGAAATGATTTAAATGGCCCCTGCAGAAGTGACACCCCCCCCACACACACACACACACACTCACTCACCCCTGTTTGGTTTGATTCAACTCATCCTGGTTCTTGAGGAGGTCAGCCTGCAGCTTGGCATGATCACGCTCCAGGTTGTCCACCTGCGTCTGCAGCTCCATCTCCAGCTGTTGTACAACCTCTTCGACCTTCCCCTTGTACTTATCCTGGTCCTGGAGGATTTTCAGCCTGGTTTCCAGGACCCTGTTCTTATCCTCCAGGTGTTTCACCTAAAGGGGGAGAAAGCTTGTCAGAGGCAGAGTGGAGGGTGGCCTAGGAATTGATATATTAGAGGTACAGCTCGGGGTTGGAGGGTTTGAAGACAAAACAAGAGAGGCAAGACTAAGACGGTTTGGACATGTGTGGAGGAGAGATGCTGGTATACTGGAAGAAGGATGCTGAATATGGATACTGAGGCAAGAGGGAGACCAAAGAGGAGGTTTATGGATGTGGTGAGGGAGGACATGCAGATGGCTGGTATGACACAAGAATATGTAGAGGACAGGTAGAGATGGAGGTGAGTGACTTCTCCTGGGTCCTTAGGTTTGGGCTGAGCCATGGATGTTCAAAATATATGCCCCCACCTCTGGTGTGCATGTGTGTTAACACGCAGGTGAAGAATAACCAAGCATGCTCTGATTCAAAGCACACAAGTGTTATCACCACCGTGGGACTCTGGCAGCTCCATGCAGTACCATGATCTGTCACACAATGACGCCACAGTGAGGCTCAGACTGGATTTTGTTTCTTTAAAACCCTACAGCAGACTTGTACACATCCCGTCCCGAGCACACATGACTTGAACTTGAACATCACATGAACTTGACTTTAGTTAGTTTAGCGTTTATCATTTAAACTTGATTTTAGTTTATGGAAATTTATATCATTGTTATTATTAACATTTTTGTTGTTATTATTTTCTTTGTTATATTTTTATTATAATAGTAATTGCATTATTATTATTAGTAGTATTATTATACACCGTACTAATGAAAACTATAAAATCCACTGTAGCAACCCCTGGAAAACA
>OMLC01042850.1:0-17917 GCA_900302585.1 Regalecus glesne | reverse complement strand
CATATATATAGGCGGTATAGTTCATTGGATAGAGTAGCCATCTGGTGATTGGAAGGTTGGACCAAGGATCCTTGGTCATGCAAGAAAGACACTGAACCCCTAACTGCTCCTCGAGCGGCATATTCTGGCAGCTGACTTGCTCCTACCCAATAGGATGGGTTAAATACAGAGAACTACAAATTTCTCCTTATGGGACTGACAAGGGAATCTAAAATGAAATAGATTAAAAAGTTTTGTGTGTTCTCTTTTCCCTGTTAACAATGACCCACTGACAACCCTTTGTTCTCTCCTCCACCCCATTCTTTCTTGCTCTCATTTTCTTTCAGATTCTCTCCAGTTCTTCTAATCCTTCCATCCATTACTCTCTCTTACCTCATCTTCTCTCAATGAATGTTAGGAAAAATACAGTGCCTTATCCAATGCTAAGCCTATTCCCTCCCTTTATTCGGTCATTAAACCCTTCTCTTTTTCTGCCTGTGCCAAATGCCATTGATGATACCTTGAGGCCTACAACAGGGTTGCAGCTGTGTTTGTCACATGGTATTCCAACCCTGGGCAAGCATCCTAACCTGCAGACCCAGCTTCCAGAAGCCCTGCTGCGAAATGGTAGGGGAACACATACATTCACAAACAACATAAAAGCACCGAACTAAATGCATCCGACCATGGACTGCAGACAAAAGCACACACAAAACACTCCAGCAGATGGTCCACAGACACAGATGCAGGGCTCTTCCCAAACAATTATATAGTTGCCCCATCATGTGGAAAAGAACCATGTTTTTTATTTATTTTTATCTGTGCTGAACATCCGTGTGTCAAACAGTTTTTCTTTGCATAGAATTAGAACTTGCACATCTCTACGTTTCATTTGCCTAAGCTCACTAGAAAAAGCAAAATTAATAAATAGACCATATAGCATCAGAAGAAAATGGGATCAAAAGTATGACTATGGCTCCGGCTAAATCGTCTCTGTACCAGCAGCCTACTAGACCATGCAACTTGCCATTCAGTGTATGTCCAAGTAACACAACAAAAGTATACTGCCTGTCACAAAGGCAAACCACATAGTTCGGCCTTTTTCATCAAGTCTGATGTAACTGCTTGCAAAACATCCAAATTTAGGCTTCCAAGCAAAGGAAATTAGATCATGCCAACAACAATGACATCAGCCAATTCAACAAACACCACAGTCCGAGTTTGCAGAAAAATACAATAAAACAGACCCCCTCAGGTGCTCTCTCTAAACAGATACCAGCCCAAACATGCTTAAGAATTCCTGAGATAAACCCTGACATGGGTATGGTACCATTGGTAGAAGGTAAGGCTTATGGGTTGATCCCAGAGCTATGTCTTCGACCATAAGCTATTTTTCCAATGGATAAACAAGCACATAAGACTTATGAACATTGGGTGCCTTGTTTTATTGAAGATCCCTTGATAATTAAGACTTAGTGTGATTCAGCACCCGTTTCACACCTTTAAAGACACAGCCAAGAAAAAATCTGCAAAACACTAAAGTCTGCCACACTGAACCGAGATTGATAACTTAGTTGCTCATTTAGTTGATTGAAGCTGGAAGCAAAGACAAAGAGCTGCTACACAACATCACAACAAATACAGTTTAAGGTCATTTAAACAATTTACAATGTGTCTGTCCTGTCTCTTTCAAATTAAACAAAACATGAATCCATCCATCCATGGCATGGCAAAGAGAGGTGCTAGTGATACAGCAAATGAGCCACCATGTGGGAAGGAGGGATGAGAATGAGGAGAGAGTGAGAGACAGGTAGAGACAGATTAAGAGCTAGAAGAGCAGAAGAAGCTATATTTATTTATCACTAGAAAAGTGCTATATAAGAACAAGTCTATGTACCATTTATATACAGAACTAGAAAGTTTTATCAGGGTGAATGTGAAAAAAGTAACAAAATTGCAACAGAAGCCAAATGTAAAAACCAAAACAAAGTACATTAAGAGACTAGAATAGAGGATAAACAAAAAGAAGGTTTCTTCTGTCACTCTGCCTTTATCTTCCGTTTCATAAGAAAGCATTTCCCATGCCCCAGTTTGGTAAAGCAAGATAAAGAATTTCTCTCGAGGCATGAGCAGCAATACAAAAGCACGGCAGGAAAAGGTAAAGTTAAGGTTAAAGTTAAGATGACACCAAAATAGATCAAACAGGCCGTTATCAGTTTTGCACTTTACTGCAACAAAGACTATTGAGTTCTCCATGTGAAGAGAAAATAAAGGTACTCGTTTACATTTGGAGAAGCTTTTTATCCTCACTGTGTCGAGAAAAGGCCAGAACAAGGACAGATAACACAACACTAGTTCATATCTGCTAATTATTTCAGAGAAATTAGTTGCCTGGAGCCTTAGGCAATGTAGTTCTTTGTTTTCCTGCTGTGCATTCTGAGGATGCACTGATCTCAGGCAGACAGCCTTAATTTTTAATGGACCCTCTCTAATTGCTATTTGCAAACATTCAAGCTGGATATCACTGCCAGAGTTGACTGTGTGTCTGCATGTGCTTTGGCATGTATGTGTCATAGAAAAGCTGGCAATTAACTCAATGGAGACATATATCAAGTGGAAACAAATGAACCAGCAAAATGCATTCTACTGTGCATGTGTGTGTACCAGCACTGTTAACAATGAAAGCCGATCCCGGGTTCGTGCTGTGCATGGGACACAGATTGTTTTAGTGTAGTAGCTCAGCAGCAGAGTGGGTGCTTCAGAAACTGACGAGCCAGAGGTTGCGTGTTTGAACCCACTGTGGGGTGTGAGGAAAGGCATCTGGCCTTAATCCCCCACACTCAATCCAATATGGGGACTAATCGTGACATGTACAAATGGATGTCTTTTATATGCATGTGTTTACATGATTAATTACACTATGTGAGTGAGAGAGATAAGAAGAGAAATGATAATGTGTGAATGCACATCTGTATGTTCTATGTGTACATGGAGCTGTCACTTGAAAGTAAGGAGTAATTAAAATAAAGCAATGAAAAAATAAGTGTAAGCAATTGGACTTAAGCAGTTCCTGGAAGTAGTAGATCTCTTTTGGAAAATTGAGTAAAGTCAAATGTTTGTTTCTAAACACATGGTGGGAATAACGCTGGTCTCTGGTATTATATTCGTCCGACAGGTTGAAGAAATTCTCCAGGAGGTGAAATCCAGTGTTTGGGCAGAGTGGAAAGAAACAAGAAAAGAGAAAGAGAGAGATGTCTTTAAAAAAAGAATCAGAAAAAAGTCTTGATGCATGCTCGATGATCTAGGTAAGGAAATCACAAAAAGGTGAATCTGTTCATCCGGACACAACTTTTAACGTCGTGTCCGGATGAACAGATTCACCTTTTTGGTCAATAGAACAAAAAACTCTCTCTCTCTCACTCACTCACTCACACTCACTCACTCACACCCACACACACACACACACACACACACACACACACACACACATGCATGGCAAAAAAACAACAATACAATTATGCTGAAGTGAAATTTGGAGAGGTTTGGTTGGGGGGGGCAGGTCACAGGATCAACTCCATGTCTCATATCTCATATAATACTCCTCAGCCTGACAAGAGGCTCAAAAGCTCCAGTGGAGCATCATGTAATGAGACAAAAGATATGTAGTAACAGAGCTGGAGGGGAGAAACAGCAGGCCTGTGATGGACAGCATAAATTAATCCACCCCAGAGTTCAATAACATGATGCACAGGGAGGCAAGAGTTGAAGGAAAGCCAGATAGTCAAAGACAAAGACATATGAATTGGAAAAAAGAGGTATGGTGAAGCTTAGTGGCCTGTCAGACCCTCTGCCTGTTTTCTGTTCTGTTAAGACAACAGCAGAGGGGGGAGGTAGTATTTTACAACATGAGGTAACAGAGGCAAAAAACAAAATTCCTACACTTCACTCAAAGTAAGAAAACTGTAGTCCTAAACCTTTTCACATCACTTCAAGTCACATCAGTCTCAACTTTCCCCTTCCCCCTCTACTACAGTTAAGCCCAAGTTCAAACAAGGACACTGCAGTCCTGTGGGCCAGCGCTTCACAGTCTCCTCTCTCTATTTCACCTCAATGATAGTCAGCTTCTACCAGGGGAACCAAATGCCTCTACTTGAAGTAAATCTCTCTCTCTTGAGTGTAAGAAGATGGATCAGTATGAAGAAAAAAAGAGAAGAGGAATAGAGAGTGAGAACAGGGAAGGAGAAAGTGAAGGATCACAAGAATAAAAGTAAGAAGAGCAGGTTAGAGAGATTGAAAACCTAATAAAAGAAGAGGGGTGAGAAAAAGGAAAACAAAAAAGATGGAATCCCTATAGAAATTAGAATGCCACGACGGTCTTTGTAACGTATGCAGAGACTGCAGAACCCCTGTCTGATCCCTTAAGGGATCAGACAAGAATAGGGAATGTATGGAATGTTTTGGCCATATGGGAAATGAAAGACTCGCTCATATATATTAATCACACACACAAACAAACACGCAAGCCCACACACACACTTAATCCATGCATGAAGGACAGAGGTGGCTTAGTGGCTTTCATATACTGCACTAGGGTATGTGAGCATGCACTGTATCAGGACAGATACACCGCATATGTGAAGATTAGGCTATGACAGGAAAGCTTTAAATATTAAAGCATCAAATAGATTGACTGATAATAAAACCACTATAGAAGGTAACCAAGACGCTAATTATTCAATGCTAAAACCTCCAAGTATTATCAGATTTAGGTCATATTTAAAAAACAATTCCAATATTTTTAAACTCGGGGTCTATTTCTCTATCATTTGGGCTCTAAACAACTAATAGCAAAGTATGGTTTACATTAGTCCAACTGACTAAATTGGTGTGACGGTAGAATATGCACAAGACCGGAGGAGATGGAAATGTATAATTCATTGTGGTGAACCCTAACAGGACCAGCCAAAAGTAGTAGTAGTAGTAGTAGTAGTAGTAGTAGTAGTGGTAGTTCAAATTGGTGCAATGTTGAACAAAAGTGCTACAGCCAACAGCCATTAAAATTGGCTGCAACATAATCTATAGGGGCAAATTTGCCCATCAAAGTATGTCCACTAAAAATGCTTGTTTTTACCCTACAGAGATAGACCTTTTTCTTTATCTTTCACTTCATGTGGACTCTGTTGAAACATCCCTGTTTTGCTTCTGCTATTTGTGCAAGAGGGCATGGTTTCAGATGGTTACAAAAGAAGTCATGCTAAGTATTATCAGAGCTGATCATTCATTTGAGGTAGGATAGCCTGGAGATACAGAAATTGCTCAGCATAATTTATTTCCAAAGTCATGGCTGAATATTTAGCTGACTGACAATGTGGATGACACATTTGAATTCAATGACTGCCCATATTTATTTGAGCTGGAGAATACAGATGAAGAGCTCTTGGAGACCGAATGAGGAGGGGAAACGAGCAGAGAAGGGTATACCAGCTACTGCAAGGCCACAAAATATATCATAATTTTCTTTTATATTTCTACATTCCAAGTGTATTTTCGTATAACTAGTGAAAGGCAAAGGAATAATTTCACTATACAAGGCAAGTATTTTTTAACCAGCTGACAATAAACACTTTGACTTGAATTTCATTGAGGACATCATGCGAGCAGACTGTGTATAGGAGCTCACTGAATAGCTTCCATCATCATTCATTCCCAGTAAGTAACTTTGGATTATTTCTTAATGTACAATATATGCAAATGTAGGAGGAAAAATTATATCTTGGGTCATATAGTAGGTAAGCATATATGAATGTTTTACACAACACACACTTTAGGAACAATATTTCCCAGATCAAATCAATTTGTTGATAGCACTTATTCTAGAATTATGAATGTCAACTGCTGTCAAGGTGAAATTAATCTTTATCGACCTTTTGTAATCAGTCATGACTCAGTTGATATTTTGTACATGCTACTTGGTTATTGATCGTTTTTGCCATTATCCTAGCATGCTTTTGTGTGTACTGATGCCAAGTCAGCACACTAACTTTAGCTAATAACATTACCGCCACTCTGTCTACAGCAGCTCGCTCCACTCAGAACAGCACTTTTTTTAAAGAAAAAGTGCTTTCCTTTTTTGGCTGGCGGTAGTCATCCCGATCGAAATGGTCACTGCCAATCCAATGGTGAGGTTAGTTAGTGTAGAGGAATAGGGGGACATAGGGGAAAATGGGAGGGGATAAAAAAACATGGTCTCACTCTCTAACATATACTCTTACAATGATGCACATGTGCAACAAGCAGTAAACAAGGAACATAGCTGTCCAAAAGTTAATAAGGAACCTTATAAATACTTATCTTAATTCAAAACACAGCCCCCTCTCAAGGTGCTATCTTTTGATAGCACCTTGAGAGGGGGCTGTGATTTGAATTAAGATAAATAGATCTAATCTGAGTAGGTACTCGGGAGTACCAACATAATCCAGTCGGTAACCCTAAACGAATATACTTCCTCACCGTACTGGCATAGAAGGACACGGGTACAAGTGCAAAATGTACCTACCCACTTTATCATGTGCACGAGCACATACACAAGCAGATTTCAAAATTCCCACCACCTTTTCAGCTGTGCCCCAAGACTAGCTTACAAACTATCTGTGGCTATCTTGTGACTATGAGAGGTGGCTGCATGCACACTAAGGTCTGTTTCTCACATTGGGTGAATGTTGGCGTCAGTACAGTACAAATATAGTGCCCTCCTCTAGTGATACATCAGACACATGGCAAGCAGAACTGATGACCTGTGGCAAGATGATGAGTGGTAAATAGTGAATGGACTTGTTTTTAGATAGCGCTTTTCTAGTCTAACGTCACTCAAAGCGCTTCACAATGAATGCCTTACATTTACCGAGCTACGCGGCGGGATATGAACCCGCAACGCCTGACTCCCAGGCGTGTGGTCTACCCACTGAGCCACCGCGACTCTAGAGTGATGGGTGTGCATGTGTCAGTGTGTTTATAAAGGAGAGAGAAGATGATGAGGAGAAAGATTACGCCCTCCATAGATATGCGGAGACAAGCTATGTCCCCACTCATCCCCTCCCTCCGTCCATGAAAGAACCACCTTGAGCAAGACTCATCACTAACTCTCCCTTCAGGGTACCTTGTTGTCCCTGTTAGTCTGCTGCAGCAGAGGTTAAAAAAACATACCATCACCAAACAGATCATTTTTCAAGAACTGAAAAAAAAATTACAAAAAACGCAGTGAGATTGACAGAAATGTGTTTATGAAATCCTCCACTGGACGTTGTACTGTGGGTTTTATAAATCTTGAAGTCGCTAACCTTTATGCAGATAATAAAAAGGGAAACTCCCACAAAAGAAGTACATGAAAAGAGGCTACAAGTGCTGGCACAATGACAACATAAGTCTGTCCATCTGAGATGCCCAGGGCAAACAACTCTTCGATGGCAAACAACTCCTCGATGTTTGCCCACAACTTTGAAGATAGAAACAGAAATATGTATCAGACTTGTTTAAAAGTATTCCTGATGGCAGCAAAAAAAGCACTCATTTAGTCACACTGGATATGTATTGAAACCTATTTAGTACTTTCTTAGTTTTTTTATTAATCTTGTATTATTCTATTATTTATTTTTCTGAAACCTATAAAGAGAAGTAGCTCAAAATGCAGAGGTGTGACAGTACTGTACTCAGCTCGCCAAAACAGATCTGTCCTGTATGTGTACCGTTTACTACTTTGTGGGATACATTGTCAACAATGTCTCCCTCAGATGATGCTGATCCAGATGTTATTGTATCTAATCAACTATTTCAGTTTTGGTTGTTCAATATGCTCTTTGATGGATATTAGGCACCTAATTCAGGGCAAGAGGAATTATCAAAAAAGCAAAAGAGTAAGCGAAAGCCTTTGATGACACTGAAAAGCCAAACACATCCAGGTTGGTCTTTCTAAGCTAATAAGAAATCAGAATCATCTTTCAATAACCATAATGGAGAAGATGAACAACATGTTGTGTTACCCATGATAGATCCATCACTGTGCATAGTAAGGCCAAGAGTGGAAAAACTGTTGAGTGTACAGAAAACTACTGTTGCAAGGACTATGTATTAAAAAATAAGGGCAAACAAAGGGTAACTAAGATGAGAGGTCTATTTTATATGTTACAATTAGTCCTCATGTTTGGTCAGTCAACACATACTTAGATGGAGCTTAGGGGATTAAGGCCAGATGTCCAACCTGATACCCCACAGTGGGGTTGAACCAGTAACATCTGGCTCAAGAGTTCCCAAAGTGTGCACTCTACAACTGAGTTACCACAGCCCCCCATTTTGCTAAAAAATCCTCTTAAAAATGACAGACAAGCAGCTATAATCAGCTAATGTGGAATTGTCATCCATCGTGTCAGCTGGTCACTGTGACAGAAGTGAGGCATGAGCATTGCAATTATTCAACATGTTCTCATGTATATTTAACTGGCAGCTACATTAGTTTGCTGCCCTTCATATTCTCTTTGGACACATCAGGATGAGGTCGGTGAATGGAGTCTGCTTGGTGGTAAGTATATTCTCACTTCTGGGCAGAGACTTATGTATGCAGAAAATGTCCAGAATTTGGTACCCTTCAAATATATAAAATTTTACTGCATTGGTTTTTTTGCCTTTCATTCTAACCATCCAGGTATTCTACATGGGAATGGGTAATAATCCAGTAGCATAATTTATCATCTTTCAATAATATTGTATTTATTGAGTGAAATTCACATATTGTCATGTTGTGACATGTAATTTTGCCGTCTAAATTAATGATGATCCATTCCTTAGCATTTCCTACAAAATGAGGATAAAGTGTTTGAGGTATAAGTATTGATTGAGACACTTCATTGTAGGCATACAATGAAAATTGTTTGGTAACTCAGAAACTAGCAGCAATAGAAAACAAAAGCTAAAAAAAACATGAATGTGAAAACCTTAAGATATAGTAAAAAATAAATAAGTGAGGTCCATGTTTTTATTTCACAATTGGTACCTATGTTGTGGGGGTGGTCACAAACTACGATGGAGCTTGGGAATTAAGGCTGGATGCCCTCACTGATGTCCAGGGGTGGATTACCTGCTACATCTGGATCGTAAGTTTCCAAAACACACACTCTACCACTGAGCAACCAAGGCCCCAAGCAGACATCTTTATAGATATTGTGTAAACTTCCCTATGATTATCATGAAAATTATATTTTCCATATCCTCCAGCACCAACAGTACATCACTTTAAATGTCTCAGATTTACCAGGATGCAGCCTAGACAAGAATATTGTCACAACTGCTCTTGATGAGCAACAATGAATCCATTTACAATTTAACACTTTGAATTTATCTCAGCTCTACTCAGAGCCATAGACTGCAGTTGTACTGCAGTTACCTTCAGAAAATTAACATGTGAGAATCTGCTTAACCAATGGCACATGCTACTATAGAAATACACACGCACACGCACACGCACACGCACACACACACACACACTTAAGTATTTGATCTCTTTCTGCCTTAGGCCACTTGCAGCAGACAAAGCCTTTTACTATCTGCTAGTGAATAAATAGAAGCAATTTTGTGTAGAGTTAAAAAACAACAATGTCTATGCTTTTCCTTTGAGTTCTGGCCCTCTATTCTCACAGGCAAGGCCAGGTTTCTCTCATGTCTCTTGCCAGCGCCTGATCATACTTTAATGATGAAAACCCGAGGCACGGGTTGCACCAATAGCAACCCATTCCTTGTTTTTCCAGCATTCCCTTTCAGTGGAGCTTGCTGTTTTTCATCCATAAAACAAATTCAAACAGTATGCTAATTTTATTGTGCACTAATGGAAGGTTCATACTTCCTCTTCATCAAGTGCACATGTGAACAGCTACGTATAGTCAAAGCAAGCTGATAATCAGGAGTAAACTGAACTATTACGTAACGAAGACATTTTTCACTATTTAATACTGTTTGTGTTTGTGTGTGTGTGTGTGTGTGTGTATGTGTGTGTGTGTGTGTGTTAGTCTTAATAAACTGTCCAGGTGCTAAGCGATGGGATGCAGTATTTGGCACTTACCGAGGTTACCAAGCAACATTTTGTTCTGTTCACACAGGTGCCCATGGACTCAGATCCAAACACACGCATGCTCAAAGAGCAAGGGAGAGTAAGTCCTCACTTATTAGCAGAGGTAAACACCATATGGCTGTCCAGAGCTGTTTTACCAACAGACAAAACCCACAAGAGTGCCATACATCTACCCCAGTGACATATAAAACCCACATGGCTCACATGGGCATGGGTCAATCTACTCATCTATCTGTAGCTACCTTAACTTTGCTCTCAAAGGTTGTGTCTACTTATCAAAATGTAAACCCAACGTACCGACTACTCATGTTACATGTCATTTTTGGAGAACGGGAACCAACACTTGACATTTCACAATATACATTTTGCACTGTTTCTCTAAATAAATATACTCTCTGAGTATATTTAATCATTATGTGCGTCAATTTAGGGCCGGGGTAGCTCAGTGGTGCTTCAGGAACTGACAAGCCATAGGCTGCAGCTTCCAACCCACCATGGGGTGTCAGGAAGGCGATCCGGCCTTTATCCCTCAATCTCCATCAAAACCAATGTCCATGCCAAAAATGTGGGGATAAATTGTGGTACGTAAAATGGACCTCTCTCATTGAGTACTTGAGAATCTGTGAGTGTATTTGTCTACTCATCACTTCTATTCTTATTAACAGTCTGGGAAGAAGGATCCCTCTACGGACACTTCCTCCTGAGGTTTTTTCCCATTTTTTTCCTAAAAAGGTTTACAAATCAAGGGTTTAAGGCTAAGGGGTGCCATAGACTGTCACATATGCTTTTCACGTATATGTGATAATGTGATGCGAATATAAAGCCCTCTGGGACTGGGGTGTGATTTAGGGCTATTAAAGTAAATTTAGAATTTTGACTTGGGTGAAAAGTTTATCAGTCATATGTTCTCATTTGACATGCATAGAAAAAACAAGTTCAAAAATGGTAAAAGGTATTATCAGTTAACATATCTGGTTATACAGAAGAAGAAAAGGGAAGAACACGGTATTTGAAATATGCAGTCTTCTAAATCTTTCTGAGCATGCCTTCAACCAAGGCTGGTGAGCAGGGGGATGGGAGGGGAGTAGAAAAGTGGATGAAAATGAAGGGAAAGAAAGGGGTTCAGGTCCTCTCTCCAAGTCCTAGTGTGAATCACTTAAATCAGTTCAAGAATGAATGTTGAGCCAGGCTATAAATTACAGACTTGACAGCCTTGACCCTGAAGCACAACACTAGGGTAGAGATATTAGTATGTTTTATGGGAATAGACTGCTGTATGCTGGAAAATTCTAACTCCCTACAGAGCTGTCCATCTTCTCTCAACATCTAGGTGTGCTGTGTATCAAAGTATGCATCCGTGAATGTGTAACTGTGTGCATGTGTAAGTGAGAGAGGGGGAGGGAGAGAGAGAGACAGAGATAAAGATGGTAAGAGTCAAAGTGGTCAAAATAGTTTGAATCAGGTCATCTGAATTTAGATTTAAAAACCAGGAGGATATTTCAACATCCATCTGAATGTCATATTCAGCTCCAAGTCAAGAATATGAGGTATTTAATTCCTTGGTAAGGGACAGATAATCCAGGTAGTAATGTTGAAACATCCCGGTTTTTAAAATCAACATTCAGATGACCTGATTCAAACTATTTTGACCCTTTTGCCACCTGAATTATTGTGTTAAAAATGTTAGGTTTTGTGACAAAAAAAAACAAGTGGATTTGTTGTGTGTGTTTAATTGAAAGAACCGGAGAAGATCAGTCTATGAGCGCATATAAGAGGATAAGATTGTAAAGTTGTCAGGGGCATCTGCCAAATAAGGAAAATATTAATGAAATTGTCCATGAGAAATCTAAGGAACTATGATTATTTTCTAAGCTTGAATAACTTTGCAGGTCAGGCTTTCTCTTCTAAATCCCATCTGTAATTTCCTGCTGGTTGAGTAATACAATCTCCTTTCACAGTCAGAGGGACAGAGAGAGAAAAAATGTATTAAAAAAAAGGTTTTGAGGAGAT
The DNA here is from genome assembly GCA_900302585.1 of Regalecus glesne. Taxonomy (NCBI): domain Eukaryota; kingdom Metazoa; phylum Chordata; class Actinopteri; order Lampriformes; family Regalecidae; genus Regalecus; species Regalecus glesne. The sequence goes on along the minus strand of OMLC01042850.1, from coordinate 5,814 downwards.
TATAATGTCATTTAAATGAACCAAAACACACCCATGACACAACTGGCTCTTTTTTCTTTCAGCAATATTCATCTCAGATGGTATTCCTCAACCAAGTCTACTACAGATGTTAAAAAAGTATATGTGGATTATGTATGCAACATATAGTCATTCCAGATCATGTAATTGATCAGACAGTCAAAAATTCATGGTATATTCTTCATGAAGAGTTACACAACACACGATAGAGCATGCAAAAACGAGAGGAGCATGCAAAAACCTAAGCTAATCACTGTACATTTTTGTTCGTAGACTACTGAATTAGATCACACCAAGTCACAGAAGATGTCAACATCACCAACGCAGAGAAGAGAAAGGAGCTTTCTAAAATATCTAAGAGTGCCAAGTCATAGCAAAGTTCATGCCTATGTAAACCATCATAAATTCACAATAAGTGGAAAGGGTAAATGGACTGAAGTTACAGACATGCTCAAATTTTTCAATACCCTTTCAGCTCAATGAAATAATGCTTCATTCCTACTGAAAAGTGATTAACTTAAAAGCTAGTTTATCATATACACTTGGTATGTCTAGATATGTCCTACAATAAAGCAAAGAGACTGTGAAAAGAGATTAATTGTTGATTATTCTACAAAGATATTCTAAATATTCTAAGATATTCATTAGGAATGAGTATATCAGTGCGACAGCTCAGGTTGGACAGTCTAAAGACAAAGCTAAGAAACACATAAAAAAGTCAGAGTAGAATTTACTAAATGCATATTGCCAAGCCACAATGTCCTCTGGACAAACAAGTCTAGACTAGATCTTTTTGGCAAGTCACATGTGATCTACGTTAACTAACAAAAAAGAAAAAAAAGTTTTCAAAGAAAAGAACACCATACAGACAGGGAAACAAGGGAGAGAATTATGTTTTAGGGCTGCTTTGTTGTACCTAGCAAAAGGTTCCTTGAATCTATGCAGGACACAAGGAAATCACAAGAGTACGGCTGTAGCTAATGATTATTTTGATAATCGACCATTCTAACGGTTGTTAGAATGATTGGTTGATTGGTCTAGCTATTGCTGGAATGAGTAGTGAACAGATTTTAATATTCAACCTGTGCAAGGTATGTACCAATAGAATAGATAAGAAAAGTTAACAATTTTCTCAAAATTAGCAATGAAAGTATCATCTCTGTCTCTCAGCAAACAAATATACTTTCTTAATATTTCTGCTTTAAATCACAAAATCATCTAAAAAGTGCCCTCTTTGAAAAAATATACATTTCCTCCCTTTTGTAAGAAAATAAACAAAGATCATAACTCAAACGTAACAACACAACGTAACTCAACCTTCCTATTGCAAAATAAGGGTTTTCAGGTTTAAATCCACTACTACTGTAAGTGTGATGACACCAGTGTTTTTCTGAGCTTACGTTAGTGAACCAATCTAATCTCGATAAAGTGGAGAATGAGGAAGAACAGAAAAATGAAAGAAGTTTATTTAGTCATAAAACTATCCAGCAACACTGATTAAATATATTAACTATTAACTGTATCATTGTCATTGACATACTTGCTGTTTTCTGCAAAAGTCTTGATGACGTTTTCCTGACTGGTGTAGCTACGTATTATACAATGCTGCCATCTATCGTTGGATTAGGTTACAACCTTATTTGAACCACTGACAGTTTGTTTCTCTACCTATGGTCTCCAATGTTTGCGTTTGAATGGCAGTTTATCGAAAACCTGTCTGGTGCATCTCTACATGATAAATAGTGGTTTAATTTCCTGTGCCAACACTAAAATTCTCACTTTCAGTTTTAAAATGTTGAAGCACATATGTGGCGATGAGAAATGAATATTCAATAGTCTGCACCAGTATTTTATAAACGGTAAGTATTTTCCTAAAATTAATGCTCGCAGACAGCTCAGACTGAAGATGTCACCTGTTTGAGTGACAAACTATTTCTGAATATTTTAGTTGAACCGATTCCTCTTTTGTGATTCCCTTACCTGGATTATTGAGCATCCATAAAGATATTCCTAAAATGGTTCAGGGTGTAATGTCTGGTGCATCCTCAGATAGGTAAATGTGTTTTTAAGATAACCAATTCCCCCCTCAAATTCAGGTTTCTTGGTTTTGAGATGGTACTTTTTTGTTAAGAGGACAATAGATAAATCAATTTCAGTCAACTGACTTCATAGAAATCATTGCATTTTATAATTTTGTGAAGGGTTAGAACAGTGGAACCTGGAAGCTTTTTTCCTAGCATTTCCTGATGAGATTATATTGATATCTACTTAAAACAATTAAAGCATATCAAATTGACAGGAACATTTTTGGATTCAGTTTGAACATTAAAAAATGGCAATGTAAAATTAAGAAGAAAAATAAACTCATCAATTCCAAAGTAGTCTCATAATAAATAAGATATTTTTTGGCTTCCTCATCCTGACATTTAGTGATCACCAGACAAACTTATAAATGCTACAGTGTCTTGATGTATGCTCAATAATCCAGGTAAGGGAATCACAAATTGATGTGAATGGGTTTAACTGAATCATTTCTGAATATACTTCTGATCTGGTCGAACCATCCACTTTTTTTGTCAAAATGCTACAGTTTTCTCTAATACCAGCAGGGGTCAGAGCTGTGTGACAAGAACACTATCCCCTGCAATGTTCACAGTAAGCTGCTGAGTAGAGGTAATCAAGAGGACCAACATATAGGTCAGCTCTCTCTCTCTCTCTCTCTCTCTCTCTCTCTCTTTCTCAGCAACCTTCAATGAAATACCATTTCTCCATCACAGAGGAGGTTATGCAGCTGTGAAAGTGTACTTCTCTAAGGATGCCAAATGCCTATGCCTCTGTGTGTCTGACTCATCATCAGTCTATCTGCTGCATCTCTGCATTAAGTTAGTACAGAGTGTCCTCCCTAATAGATGGGAACCCGTGTGGAACCAGATTAGTAAGTGACAGAGCAGTGTTACTGGTACCAACCCACTTTGAGCTAAAATTGCCCCAATTCCAATTCCTATGTTGGTATCTATGACAGCTTGTTGCCAGCAGTTGTGCATTCATGAATGTATGCATTCCCAGTATAGTTTTCATATTTACACATGCAAAATTCCAGTACTAGGTCAATGTGTGCAGTTGATTGTCTTTTTTATGTTTCAGGTGATTGTGTGTGTGTATGCATGTGTATTTGTGTGTTGGGTACATACCAGTCCAGTGAGGGAGGGTGCAGATTGTCCAAGCGTCTGGTTCCTCATGCGGACCAGGTTGTTGACCTCTCCTCCAGAAGGACCCCCTGCAGCTATGACTGTTCCCAGACCCCCAGAGGCTCCCTGCCATGCCAGTTGGCTCACACCTCCATGCAGACTACTGGACAGGGGCAAAAGCTGTTTACCTATGGGGGATGTGGAGTAGAGCGATATTAGGTAAAGGAATGTTAACATATAGACTTATAATCTGATGAACAAATAAAAACTATACTCCAATTTAAGGAAGTCCTGTAAACACCTTAAACTGACTTCAAATAATTAAATACTCAGATAGAAATACCGCATTCAATGTATTAATTCCAGGAAGGTTATAGCAGAAACTGGTTAGCATTTAAACATTTTCAGTGTGAGCCAACCAAATGGTAACCCATCTTCTTTTCTATCATGGTTGGCGGTACCATGGTTTGATTCTGTATGAAAATAACAGGTGATGACAGTGATAACTTCATCAGATAACTGGTCAATAGTCCTGATCCCTTGCACATATTTTCAACCGTTTGTGTGTTTGGGTTGAATGTATGAACTGCATGTGTGCCAGCTTTGGTGCAGATAAATGTGTGTTGCATATGGTACCAGTCATGGCCATGCTACTGCGTCGGGCACGGCTCTCATCCTGGCTCAACTGCCGATGCAGTTTAGTCTTAGTTGCGACTGTCGCTGCTGGCGACAGATCTGGATTGCTCAGCTTCCTGAAGAGAAGGGGAGGGGGGGCTGCAAAGTCCTTCTGGAGCAGGGGAGGAAAGAAAGGGAAGGATATAAAAATGATGGAGAAAAAGAGAGAAAAGAACAGCCTTGTTATACTTAGCTGTATTCAATACAACACATCCTCACTCAAAAGTTCTCAGAGTGGAGACAGTTAAGCTCAGTTTTTGCTAATGTAAGATTAATAGAACTCTCAAGGGAATTCTAAAATTATCCTCGGCCAAATACTCATCAATAACATGGGATTGTGGTTCTCCATATCTGCATATGAACCTATGACGGTAAAAGATAAAATGTTGAACCTATTCCGGTTTGAAGTATTGGGGGCAAATCTCAGGAACCATTCAGATTGTGCATGGTGGGCCCACAGCCAAAACAAAGTCATAAAATAGTGCTAACTGCTCACCGACACAAGATCTCCTACTCACATGGCCATAAAGCACAGACACGTGCACAATCATGTCTAACAAGCACCATAGATGTGTACACACAAGCATGGTCACCATGTTTGAAGAGGAAAAACAACCACCTGCTTTTGTCAGTATGAAACAAGGGAACAAACAATAGAGATCCTTGGCTTACTCCATCATGACAACGCAATCACTGATAGCCATGATACTATCTGGCTGTCAACACCGTTCATGCTGTTCACAGAAATGACTGTTCATGCTGTTCACATATCAAAAGTTTGAGTACAAAACTCGAATGAAAGTAGAAGGCCTGCCATTTTGTTTTTCTATGAAGATAGATAGGTTTCTTATTGTAAAATTATATTCAAAAAATTAATCAATGAAAATAACAGATCATAACTGCTACTAAAGCCAACACAGAAATCCAGATACACACAAAATCTTTTGGATTTCAGAAACATCCGCTGTTGCCATCGACACTGGAGCTGTTTGAGCTCATATCCTCCCCTGGCTGTAGAAAAGCCCTTGACAAGAAGTCTTTTCCAGAAACATCTGGATGACCCCTGTAAAACGCACAAGAACACACACACACACCTACACACGCACGCACACACTAACTGTATTAATTACCCCCTGGATTCAAACGGACTTCAGGAAGTCATTTCTGCCCACCCAGTACCTTTTCATTTGATAAATAACAGGTCTAAGACAGCTGGACTTTCCAAGATTTTCAGTGCCATTCTATGCCTCTACCTGCGGATGCTGGAGTGGAGACCCAACTATTTAGTCTGTGATCACAGCCTAAGAATTCAACAAAGTTTCACTTTCCTTCATCTGTAAAGTTCAGCAATTCACAATGTTCCTATGCTACTCTTATTGAAAACTAGAAAACCAAAAACTATATCTGACCATGCATGTTTACTGAAAAAAAAGTAAAGTTTCTCGTCGATGGTCCTGAACCCTTGTATAAACACTGGACTGTTTATGTTTTCTGGCTGAGTGTATACATTACAAGGGTGCCTACCTTGTTGCTCATAAATATGCATGTCTTAATGTTGGTCATGCTGTACCGACATTTAAGCAAAAAACAACAACAACCAATAATAATAATAACAACAATTGTTCCCTTATTAGTTCCAAAAGGGGAAATTTGGAATTCTCTGCATTTGAACCATCCTATTGTATACGAGCAGTGGGCAACCACCATATGGCACCCAGGGTGCCGTTAGGGGTTCAGTCTCTTACTCAAGGACACCTCGACATGCTTTCTGCACGACCGAGGATCAAACCTGCAACCTTCCCATCTCCAGACGACTGCTCTACCTACTGAAGCTGCCTCAAAATAAACTTGCATTGGCCGGGAATGTTATATTTCCATGGCGTAGCTTCCTGTCTGCTAGTTGGTATGGTTGACCGGCTTTGTTCCCCCTTGT
>OMLC01042849.1:0-17615 GCA_900302585.1 Regalecus glesne | reverse complement strand
ACATGACGTTGTGGTTGGTGGTTGGCTTAAGGCTGAAGGTGATCAACTGCTGTATGACAGGCCTATTAAAAATGATAACGGCGTTCTTTCTCCTGTAACTTCACATGTGAGGGCACACTCAATAGTAGAGAATGAGTTATAAAATCCCCCTTTTATTTGATTGAATTCCATCATATAAATACACATTTACAATTTTTCCATGAAGGGCCACTGTCAACAATGAACGACCGACGCGCGCACACACACACACACTAAAGTTCATAATTTAATCTGCAGGGTGGACAACATCTTATTTTCCCACGTGTCTACATGGGTGGTGATAGCACTATTTGGACAAGCCTTTAACTGAGTGACTTCACTGACTGATGCCATGCTGACATTTCTCTGTTCCAACAGATGTTTCACACCTCTCTTCACTCTTTAGTATGTATTTGTCCACACACAGCAAGCAGTTCACCATCCATGATGTTGTAAATGCATTTCACTGGTTATCAGGGCAGATCACACACTGTCCACTCGGAGAGGGGGAATTCAAATTTCGCATAACAGCAAGTACCGTGTTTTTCACCCCACTTTCCATCATGACATTTAGATTCAAATATTATCCACTTCACATAGAATAAAATAAAAACGTCTATGTACACTTAAAATGGATCAACCCTCACAATTTCCCTTTATAATCAGGAATATTGAAGTTGTTATGTTGCATGACCATTTAGAGCTCTCATTTTGATTTATCCCCCAATATTTACAACAGATGACAATTTAAATAAGGATATATGTCTTTCAACGATTCGTGGCTGTACCCTGTGAGCATATCTATGATCTGCAAGAGGGAAAAAATTAAAGTGTTGAACCTTATTGGAAGGCTTCTGGCAATGGATGTTGAGGAGCTGAGAGGTGATGATGGTCAAACTTAAAGGCATAATGTTGGAGGAAATTTTTTCTCCCCCTTAATGTCCTAGTCTCAATGTCCAGATCATCCTTTTTTCTATGGGAAGCCTTTAAATTGAATAATTTGAATGAACTGAGCTATAAGGAAGTTTGTTAAACAGTGGCCTATATTCGCTAAGCATTTCAGGTTCCAGAACCTGTCTTTACTAGATCATACATTGCGGATCTGACCCCTCATGGGTCAGAGTGACTCGGTATTGTTTGCACATATGACAAATAAAGACGGAACTTTGGAGCATGTATAGATTTCCTAGTTTCCATGTCTAATATAAGAGAATAAAAAATGTCCCCTTTGAATTTCACAGATTTTTAAAAAGAATCCCCCAAATACTGCCTAAGGACATAATTTGATGGTCAATATGACTTTATGATGAACTGTTAATTTTACACACTGCAAATACTTCAATAATTGTATAACAACACACCCCCAAAATTATTGGAGGACTTGACACGTTCCTATATGAAGCTACCACTGCGTGTTGAATAACTCCAAGAAGTAAGCCATATCCCATAAGAATTAGAAATCTCAAAGATTTGATTAAATCTCAATTAATCTAAAGAGGTTTGGCTATTTATAAGTTCAGGGTTCTAGCAATCTTTCAAGAAATCCTTTTCCGGGACTTTGACAAGGACATTCTCCGTGTCTTATTCTTAGATGTGACAGCTGTTGCTCACAGAGGCTCATACTATTGAGTATTAACCATCAGTGGAAGGCTCAATGGTCTCTAGATGGACTGTGGCCACAGCACATCCAAACATCAAGCACTGATGCATCTCAGTGGCTACAAAATATGGCTGAAAATACATTATTTCAGCTAATAAAATACACTAGAAATATGCAGTCTGAGCTGGAAAAATTACTTGATGACTGACTTACAATTTTATGACTCTAATAATATTTCCAGGACATCTGAACAATCTTATCATTTCCCGGTTTTCTACGCCTAGAAAAGTACTTTCCAGGTTTACCATGATGTGTTCAAGCCTTGATAGTAGTTTGTCTCATACACTGTCTTGAATAGGTAAAGTGACCCCTACAATACATTGTGTGTGATATGGTAACTCTAGATAGACTCTAGATAAAGAATGTTTGGAGTCCATCCAACAAAGAGAATATGGGATATCTTGGCAAAAAAGGAAGAGACACTCTCTCTTCCTCATGGCTTCATAACTGTCACAGTAGCTAACAAACTTGATTGGCCACTTTACAAACCAAGGGATAGACATTGGTAGTATGACATTAGACACAGACTAACAACTTTTACGTCTGGAAAATATCACCATTGGCAGTAAAACCCCACTATAGTTCTACCATTAACCAAATGGCCAAGATTCAGCCAGTGCAGACTTCATGACCTCTCTTGTAGGCAGTGATATTGTATTCATTTCAAAGTGGTATGACTACATCAGACTGAGATGCCCTGCCCCATTTCATAATGGACCATCTTTTTAAATGTGGCATTAAAATCTAATATCCTTTGACACATTTTCCTGTAAAATAGATGTGGCAAAGGTTTAGAAGATCAACAAACAGGCAGTTGGTAAATGAAAATGTGAGCGGTTGACCAAAGTTGTATTAGACCATGTTTATGGATCAGTTTGGTTTACCCAAAACAGTGTCTGAGAACCTGTCACCATCTTTAAGAGTGTTGAGAGCAGAGCATAGAATATATTTGACAAAGAAGCATTCTAGATGAAATTTACAAAATCACTAAAACAGAAATCTGAAAAAACAAAGAAAAAAGTATAACTACTGCTTGGCCCAAGATTCAAAAAAATAATAACAGACCCGCATCTCAACTTTACAAAGTGCATAGACCCAAGTGCATAATGTATACACACAAACATCAAATAAATACGATCCCCTCAGTGGCATACCCAGTGCCAAGTGGCATTTAAATTTGACCTTGAAGTCCTTGGAAGTTAAAAGAAACTATTCTCAACCAATTTATTGAGAGTTTGGCTGGCTACAAGGGACTTTTGGCTTTGTTCTAACATAACTGTGACTGGAACACTAGAAATAACACCATAATAAAAAAAAAGATGAAGTAGAAATAAAAATGAATCAAGTAGTTGGTAAAATGAGTTAATTGCTAAGCTTTGATTCACAAGTTTAACTGGTATTCTGTCATCACCAATTAAAGTTGACTGTGTGTTAGCAGAGGTACCCAAGATAGTTGAGGATGGTAGTAGTTGGTATATTTGTGGTTGAGGTGAATTTCCCCTTTCACTGTGAAGCACTTTGGGTATCAAGATAAAATGTTATGCGATCCATTATCACCATTAGTATTATGATCATGAGAAGCTGGTGTGTGAATGTGTGGAGTATTTGACATGGTGTCAGTCAGGGTAACATCTGTGTAGAGGTAGGCAGTGCCCCTGTGCGTGCACGGGCATGTATATGAGTGATGGACAATGTGTATTTCCATGCTGTATGGTAGGGGCATGCACTCATACAATAACACATGCACGTTTGGGAGGGATGCCTTAATTCCTCTGCCATAGTCCTTGTTGAAATTGTTAGCTCCAAGTTTTGGCTCAGATAATTAACATTGAACACACTTTCAATCAGACTTTCAATCAGACTTGAAGTTAGAGTCCCCCTTAATAGTCCCATATCACTCCCTGGTTAGTCACCAACATACAGTCCCAGATAGAGGGAGAGGGGGAGAGAAGGGGCAAAGAGACAGCAAGAACAAGAGAGAGAAGAAAATTGACTCGAGGCCTTCTCCAGTGGGTGGACAAATACAACAAAAAAGAGAATGACAGTCTTCTAACCCTTCCAGGCTGATGGCATCTTCACAAATCAGATGTTGGTCTTGTTGGAGGGTTTGGTCCCTTCATGCCACACACTGGTTTCTCCTGGTCCTCCTGTCAGCCCCCCAGTGTCATGTCTTCATAGGTTGAGATGAAATGCCTACAGAGTGTTTGTCTAGAGTTCCAGAATCAAGGACTAAAACTTAGCCAAGTAATAAATGGCCACAAACCAGAAAAGATGGAGCTTGGCCTGGGCTGGCTGGCTAGGAGAGGAGAGAGGGAACTGAGGGGGAGAATAAGAGTTGGCCAGCCTAGACAGGAAGCAGCAAGTCAGCCTGGCCTGTTGTTGCTAATTAGCTGACTCGAAAAATGGGAGGGACGTTCAGTGTTGGATGATGGACATTAAACCTTGCCTGTAATAGCCAAGCTTACTGTCTGAATAGAGTGAAGAAATCTTCATTACTTGAGCTCCACAAAGCAGACTCAAAGGCCATCCAATGCCCATCATAATGGTACTGTCCATTGGGTAGACGAGGGAGAATGGGGTGGTTCAGAGCTGGGGCATGGGGATGGGCTGGCTGGCTATGGGCTGGTCTTCCACTGGGGCACTGTCAGCAGTGGAATGCAGCTGGATCACAATGGGGACCTGCACACCTGTTGAGATGATAGGTAAAATGTAGATAATCACACAGATGACCAATTCAATTTGTTTAATTGGAACAGAAACAAAAGGTAAAAAATGTCCAGCAAAAGCATAGGACCAGTAGCCTTGATATGGCACTTGCCCACACAATGATGGAAATTGGAAATGTATCATCTTTTCCAATGTATCTTCCATACATCTTTCATTAGAGGAAAATGTATTTTTTAGGCAATCACTAGGTATCACCTTCTGTGTGCCCTATACCCTCAGAATCTAGGCTAAACTCTCATATATGCATTTTACATTAAAACTTGAAAAGCCAATCATATAGAGCTTCCAAAAGTTAATTCAGCATTATAGGCATGCAGCTAAAATACAAGTGGGTAAGTGGGTAAGCAAGCTTATACATTACAGTACATTATTGATTGTGGCTGAGGTGAGTTTCCCCACTACAGTGTGAGGCACTCTGTGTGCCCGGATAAAGTGCTATGTAAATTTAATCCATTATCATCATCATCACTATTATTATTAAATAAAGTTAATTGCATAGTTTCAGCCAAACTGCTACTAACATCATACAAACAGCAAGGGTGAGACTCAAAAGTATTTAACATTAGATGGACCTTTAGGACTACGAGTAGTGAGGCACTATATGGAGGATATGGGGCTAAAAAGAAAGTACAGGTATGTTTAGAGATAACAAGTGGATAGGTTGGCTCGGAAAAAAAGAGTAGCTTCTTTCAGGATCAGCTACATGCCTCATTTAAAAAAAATAATTCACTTCTACCATTCAGAGATGCAAGACCTTCTTGTATCACAGTTGTGTTTTATGTGTGTGGATTTTTTTGTGACAGAAAACCTGGTGGATGACTAGTGTCTGTGACCTACCTACCTGTTAGCCAGAGTTGAAGCTCATCCACATTGTCATTTTCCTGTGCAAGGAGAGGATATCATTTATGTCACCCACACATGGTCCATCCACCAATAAACAGCAGAAAAACAAGAGCAATGGGAAACCAAGGGCTAAGAGAAGAAACATTGAAATTGTATCACCAGTGCTCAAGTCTAGAGAGCCGAGTGACGTAATGGGGAAGAGAAAGAGCTTGAAATAATGTCAAAAAGGTATAAAAAAAACTTCTAAACCTTGGATTCCAGCAATGGTATCAGTTTTTTAAGCATAAGATCCTTTTTATCAAGGAAAAATCCAGTTCAATATAGTTGTAAAGAAGATGTCATGCGCCAATGGTACCCAGATAAGATTTTACCATGCTGTAGTGTGAAGTGTACTTTCACTCAACAGAGAAGCATATATTAATTAGAATTAGTATAATTTTTGAGTCAGTTTCTGAAATATCACAACCAATCACCATTACATTTTGAAACCCGACCGTGGTTAAAACTCTATTCATTTTGGGAAGCCTCAACGTTTATGAAACGCTTAAATCAAAAAAGCTAAACATCCTTTAAAAAGATCTTATTGCAAGTTTGTTCACTAGAGAAGAGAAAAATAGGCTGATGTCATAACCAGGGTTCACATGGTTAGAGGTAGAGCAGTGGGATGAGGTGGAATGTATTTCATGATCGGAGACAGTTCAGTGTACGAGAGAGCCAGAGATGGGGAGAAAGTACCAACAGATGGTTAGTGATGACAGGACAGCAGCAGGGCTCTGCAAGAGGCAGTGGGATTCTTTGCAGCTCCCCGTGGTATGCAGTGAGCACCTGTCACAGCAACAGTGACCACAAATATGTGTACACAGACCACTTCCCATTTCTATATCACACACACACCTATTTTACTGCGAGGGTGTTTTTCTTCCCTTCCCAACTGATTGATGCATAGGAAGTGAGAGCAGTGCAAAGACATCTTTAACCTTTCATCCAGCTCACACACTAGTGACATTTCTACATAAAGTGACTTTACACAGTGAAGCCCAGTCCCAGATTTATTAAATCAACCCCTCTTCCAGCTCTTTGCCGGTTTCACTGTCTTCCAGCCTTCACGTTCCAATTCAGATAGCTTCCCAGTAGCAATAGTTAAAAGAGGATTTTTTTCACTGCTTCAGCCCTTTGGAAAACGTCATTGATAGATATTTACCTGACCTTCAATCTTTTCCTTAGCCTACTGGTCATCTATTCCAGGGGGTTCAGTTATCTGCTCCTGATAAACACATTTCAGCTCCTCTTGCTGCCCCTCTTACCCCATCCCTCAAAAAAGTGCAGTATAAATATATGCTTTGGACCAACAATGATTCCACAACTATTCCAAAAGCCCCCTTTGAAGAGCGTAGAAGTAAATGACTGACTCATGCAAGACACATAATGATTTAAATGTGTGTTGTGGACAGAGAATGGATGGGGGTTGTCACAGATCTTGACAACTACGTATAATGTTAGTGAGTAAAGTGGAGGTAGCCAGCCAGCAAAGACAGATGAGTGGCACGAAAGAGGAAGATAGTTTCTCTGACGAATTGGAAGAGTATGATGAGCAAGGTGATTACTTGGCACACAAATGAGGGGAAGCAGCGCTTACGAGTCATTTTGACTGTGGCAGCGTCTCTCCGGGGTTTTCTTCCCCTGCCGGACTCCCCGTTGGGGACTGGGCCTTGGCCTGAGCCTGGGGCTCAGGTGGAGGCATGGCCATGGGAATAGGCAGGGGGATAGGCTGGGAATGTGCCTCAGACTGGCTCCCTGGCCCTTCTGAACCCATGCTAGATGCAGGCTGGATTATTATTATCGTGTTACCTGTTGGATGAAAAACATCAAAAACAAAAGAGCTCATCACAGGAACATATAGATATGTTGCTAAGGTATTGGAAGATTATTTGCTTAACTCTTTCATCTTTGGCAGCGGGCTCACTGCAGCCTCAGCAAAGGCACAGTGCTTTGACAAAGAGTAAGGGTTAGACTAATTCAAGAATTTGAGTCGCTGCACACATCTATTTTCTGTCCTGGAGCTCATTAAAAAACTGAGGAAAACTTATTTAAAAATGTTTAAAACGATGAGTTGACTAAACCCAGGGGAGGCTTTGGTGCAGCAAGCCTCAGATAGACAGCCTGTGTTTTTATTCACTAAACAGCTGCTTTATAGCCTACATCCAGTCCAGTTTGCATTTGGTCCATCACCTCTGAGAGTTAAGCTGCACTTGGTAGTATCACACAGGATATTTTTCCTTTAGGGTATTATTTCTATTACCTATGCAGGGGAAGTCAGCTGACTAGGCAGGCCTCCGAATGTGGCCTGAGTGGCTGCATCTCACCATACAATGAGAATGCAGCAGGTGCTATCAAACCTGTACTTAGTTAGAGCTGTCCACCGGTGATTGGATACAGCCCCCCACCCCAAGACTAGGTCTAAACAGGGCCTGAGAGACAGAAGGACTTTACCATAGACATATCTCTTAGTGCTTAATTTCCGGACACTGAAATTGTTTCATTTTCTCCTCAGCCTTCAGGCTCTTGTACTTTTTTCTTAAGAGTAAGTAAACACTAATTTAGCTCAAATTTTGAAAAGTGAAAGGAGAGGGCTGTGAGTGTAGAAGACAGCGATGATTGAAGGGGGACTGAATGCGGCAGTGCTGTTTTAGATGACTCAAGAGTTTAGTTGGCTTACACCAGCATATCACCTTTCTACTCTCTGCCAGAGGGGAACTATCAGGGCCTAAGATATCACAAAGATTTATATATTTTTTAAATCAACATTGCCGCTGGTGAGGACCATCATTGCAAATGTATTATCCATGCCGTTTTCAAGATCAACTTGAAGTGAACATTTTCAGTTAATTGGCAAAGGCCGACCTAGACCAGAGTTTAGTTTAGTAAATTGCTTTAAATCTAATAGAGGACCACGGCAACTGATTTTATTCTGGCCACTACAAGCTAATATTATTTATATGTTGAGGTTTATTTGGGAAAACGGTCCTTATGCGGAATCATCAGTCAATCTGTAAATTCACCATCTCACCAGTCATTATGCACATTTACCATACCATATGTATTTAATTGACCACAGTACTAATCCAATAATATTATTTGTTAACAACATTGCTTGTCTGTGGTGGTGAGTTGTCAAGGCCATGATCCCTGTGCACTGTCCATGGTTCTGAAGTGTCTGTCACAAATGGTTGCTTGGTTGCTAATGGTTGAGGGAGTGGCTGTCATGGATTTTGCACGTAGTTTTGCATCCTGACCAATTTTTACTACTTTCACTTAAGTGCACATATAGCTTGTGTAATGGTGGAATTATCTGTCAAGGGCATTTTGCTTTAGAAATTAGCTTTTTGATTTATTTGTTATAGTGATAACTACCACTTTAAATTAAATTACAGGCATTTAGCAGACGCTCTTATCCAGAGTGACAAGTGCATAGAGTCAAGGTACAAAGGATACTGGAGCAACACTAGACGCTAGATAATAATGCTAGTGCCGTCATAAGACTCAGATGCAACATCAACTAAGAAACATAAACCTAAAATAAACTGTAAAAAAATGTCATGTGCCTAAACCAGGTATATCAAAATCAAGAAAAGGAATAGGGCTAAAACTAGGAGTTATAGCGAGGACCGGATGGGGGGGAGGAAAGGTGCAGGCGGAAGAGATGAGTTTTTAATCTGCTCTTGAAGATGGTCAGGGTTTCTGCTGCTTTCTCTGTGCTGTTTGCATGTTGCCTTTCCCACGCTTGACCAGTGTCTTAATTTTTGTTTTCAGAGCTGGAATTGTCATTGGTAGTTTTTCCAGTACTACAGGAGAAGACACAGTAAGCGAGGCTGGTAGTTTTCTTTTTTTCTCCTGACAAGGGAAGGGTGGTCAGAGGGCCATGGTTTAAGAGTTACAGTTTGGTACTGCTCTCCACATATCCTATTGTTCCAACACATTTGATTCCATGTATGCGTCCCCCTACTTAATATAAAAGAAGAATAGAATTG
Organism: Regalecus glesne; assembly: GCA_900302585.1. Lineage (NCBI taxonomy): Eukaryota > Metazoa > Chordata > Actinopteri > Lampriformes > Regalecidae > Regalecus > Regalecus glesne. The sequence continues at coordinate 8,339 of OMLC01042849.1, read as the reverse complement.
TCTATTTGCCATGCGACCATGGCAAATAGACAATGCATTCAACCCTCCTATTCTAAAGGATCAGTGAGCACGGATGCCATGGAGCGCTTGGGGAGCAGTTAGGGGTTCAGTGTCTTGCTCAAGGACAGCTTGACTTGTTTCTGCTGGGGCCGGGGATTGAGCAATCAATCTCTGATAAGTAGATGACTACCCTACATCCTGAGCTATGCCGCCCCCCGATTATGCATTTACATGGTTATTAGGTACTAGGTACTTTCCTATTGAAGAGACTTTCAAAAAGGTATGCCACCCCTCTTAGCCGTATTGAAAATTCCTTCCAGTCAGGGTGGTCTCTTCTGATTGAGGTGGTTACATGAGGCATTTTTACTGTGGCATTTTATTATTCCATTTAAGGCCCATGTAAATGCAGCTTATGTTTTTGATGCCCAACAAGACAGGCAATTCTGAGGGGGTTGATCGTAATGTTTGTTCTTCCCCGTAAGAAAGAAAAAACCTCTATTTTCTCCCTCAAAGCGCATGTGATGCATCCTTGTTCTTGTTCAGTTTATCACAAGGGGGATCAGTTCCACCACCCTTAGGTCATACTTATGTTATCAGCTTAAAAGAAAAAATTAAAAAGGTTTATCACCTCCTCAAGCATCCAAACACACAAACACATGCAATCATGCACAGACACACACCCACCTCCATCCTGCTCGGCTTTGATCTGGGCCTCCAGGTCTTCAGGATCGACATACTGGTAGTTCTCATCGTCTTCAGGTGGCTTGCACTTTCCACAGCAGAAACAGCAGCAGCAGCAACAGCAGCAGCATGAGAATAACGTACAGCACACAACCAGGCTCTGGAGGAACACAAACACACCGCCAAACCCTTTCGGTTAGCCCGTTCCACTTCTAGCCAGTGAGAATTATACGCAACATCTAGCACCCAGTCTGAGCATTTAGCCAAGTATCTTAAACATATGCTGAAAGGACTATCTCTGAGACATGTCTTAAAGCACAAACATAACAAAACAATAAATAGAATCACTTTGAAAAATGACTAAAACATTATCATCAAACTGTCTAGCATACACTTGCTGACAGACACAGATACACACAACAATGTCACCTCTGACACATATGTTCACGCCATAAGACCACCTTGGGCACATCTAGATCTCTGCCACCATTCTCTATGGACCAATACTGGCAGTAAACAAGTTCATAACGGCCTCATCCGACCTGTCAGTCCATTCTCCATACAGGGTTGGGCCACCATTACATAGTCTGAGACCAAGCCCAAGTCTAGTCTAAAATAATGCTTGAGTGGGAATTAAATATAAATCAGCAGAAACACCAATAAGTCATCCATTACTTAGCTTGAAGTTAAAAGCTATATCAATTCAAAATGTAAATAGTTTCTGCACATTGAATTGATCAGTCTTTGGAAGACTAATCTCACATTTCTATCATTTTATCATCTACATGTCAGAATATTCAGAATCAATTCAGATCAATTTTAAATAAAGCTCATTCATAGCTGTCCACATCATCAGCTAGCTACAGGCATACAGACACAAAAAGTTTGCAATCTGAAAATGAACTCACTTTGAACCACCACTTGGACATGAGGAAATAGTATTTGACGCTCTCCTCTCCGAATTGTTCCGACACGTACAGGCCCATGGAGCCATACTCATCGTAGATCTTCCTTTTGGTCTCATCGTTCAGTATGGAGTTGGCGTTGTTGATCTCCTTGAACTTCTCAGCCGCTTCTGGGTTGTCAGGGTTCTTGTCCGGGTGGTATTTCAGGGCCAGTTTCCTGAGGAGGAGGATAGGGTGGTGCACAGAAAAACCAGATGAGGTAGTGCAGGCAAAGAAAGAAGGGAGAGAAGAGAAATGGTTTTTGGTAGACAGTGGAGAGAGAAGAGAAGGAAATGAGAGGAGATGGTGAGGAAATCCCTGACTGCAAATACACAGAGATTTACCTTTTCAAATAACTTGGGGACCTGCTCTCTCATTACTAACATATTTTCTCTATGTAAAAGTGAAGATAGGCTGACGTCACAATCTTACTGGGAGCTAATGAGGCAAAGGAGAAGGTAGAAGTCCATCTGGAGTACTGCCTGCTACAGTGAGCCATAGTGTTCTAGAACAAAGTGTTCTAGCTGGAGGCTAACCAGGATTACATTTGTGGAACTGCTGTGGAGGTAACAAGTCCATGAGAATTTGGCATGGGTTATATGGGTTTGGCAAGGGTTATGAATATTTAATCAACAAAGCAACTCTGATTACTGTTTGTAATCTGAATTTAGAAGCAGATTGAGAGGTTAAGTAAATGCCAGAGCAGGATGGCTAATATGTGATAACCTTCAATTACCTCTTGACTCCAATCCTGTCATCGTGAGGTGGTAGACTCATTTGAATGATTAGACTTGAAACTTTTTACCTGTATGCCTTCTTGATGTCCTCAGCTGAGGCTCCTTTCTCTAGCCCTAGCACCTTGTATAGACTCTCCCCAGCTGTGGACGTCTTCCTCTGGGGACGATTAGAATTCGGGTCCGCCATGGTTCACCTCTGCTATAAAAGAGAAGAGAATACTATTAAGAACTGATTTTTTGTGATCTCACATATACACACATGGTTTTAAGATCACATATGACATTCCCTTACCATACTGCAAAGTTCAACATACTCAAGAACACACAGTAGGGAGATGAGTAGTGGTCTGATTGTGCCAGAATTAAATAGTTTGCTTTTCCTTCTCACCACTATGTAACTAGTAAATGAGGCATCTTGGCCTACACATAATTCCATACTAGCAAGCTATCTAATGCAAAGCAGTTACACCTTCCCTTGGTGGGGAGACGAGCACTGTAAGCTATTTTTATCCACATAAGTGAGAACGTGGAGCTCAAAGGATAACAATGTCGGTCTGTCAGTTCGGTTATTCACCACTTTGGTAGTGAAGGCTGTAAGCAGCTTTACTACCTATATCTGGCGCTAGTGGGCCTTACTGGGGCAAGCACTCATATCTATGTGTTGCATACAAGAGCTGTGCCTTCTCTGCACAATGCATTAAATGCCAAAGTGAGGCTCATAAGTATGAAGCTGCATCATGTTTTGCAATCCATACATATGGAAAGTACAATTTCTCTCAGCAAATCTCTTAATTAAAGCAACTTTCTTGTGAACTCATATCACACTTCCCGGTTAAGCATCTATACATATCACCATATTTAATGGAAATCTACCTCGTAGCTGCCTCAAGGGAACGGATGTTGAAATGTGCTTTGGTTGATAATCAATGCATCGAGGAAAAAAAAGTTTCCTATGAATTTAGGGCGGCATAGCCCAGTGGGTAGAGCGGTCGTCTGGCAATCGGAAGGTTACATTATCGATCCCCGGTCCTGCATATAACATGTTGAGGTGTCCTTGAGCAAGACACAGAACCCCTAACTGCTCACTTGATGTATGTCGTTCTGGTTAAGAGCATCTGCTAAATGCCTGTAATGTAATGTAATGTATCTCATTTTCCAAGTGCTGGGACAGTATTAATGAATAGGGGAACAGACATCTGGGCACAGACTAAACACCCTCTGGCAGGGCTCTTCGTTTTGTCATTATCCCTAATTCAACACTCTAAGAACACAAAGCAAAAGAGACAAAGAGTGGCAGCAACTACACCAAATAACACAAGTGGTTTTCACTCTCCCCATTATATTATCAGCCAAACCAGAAGCCAGGCGTGCGTAGGATTTTGCACAAGGAAGTTATCTAATGTGAGTTGGTTACACTGATATCCCGAGCAGAGCAAAGTACGCTACTTTTAAAACTAAAGCCTTAAGATATAGTAGATGATTCATAGGTAAACGGCAAGAGGTCTTTCATCTTTAGCAACGGTTCCTGCCTATTCAGACAAGTTTGACACACTGAGAGTCAAAACAATATAATACAGTATACAAATAAAACAGAACAAAGCTAGCCAATTAAATCCAATCAAATCAGAAGTTGAGTCAAGTTGAGCCCATTTTACATGTCACAATTAGTCTCCGCATTGTGCGGATGGACATGAACCTAGATGGATTGTGAGTGATTTACACCAGATGCCTTTTCTGACATCCCATGGTGGGATCAAACCTGCAACAGCTGGGTTGTCATTTCCTTATGTGCACATTATCCATCCCCCTATAAAGAAAAACAGAAATGATCCACCTGGTAAAAATTCCTCTCCCAAAAGTTTATATCTGTTGATACAAATTCCAGTTTCATTCCCTTCTTTGTTTGTTGTCTTTCCTGTTGAAGGTGTCAGTACAAACTCCAGGCAACTACTTGGCTCGACTTCCTTGTATTGTAAAGAGATAGGCCCGTTTTATGTCACAATTATTCCGCATGTTGTGGGGGTGGACATGGACTTTGATGGCGCTTGGGGGGTTAAGGCCGGATGCCCTTCCCGATGTCTGTGCTGCCTTTGGCTTGTAAAGGAGAGGGGAAAAGGTTCAAATGGTGTCAGGAAGGGCATCCGGCCTCAATCCACCATGGTCCATCTAAGTCCATGTCCACCCCCATAATATGGGGGATAATTGTGACGTAAAAGCTGACCTCTCTCAATTATCATTTTCAGTTTTTATACCTTTTGTACATAGTTTTAATGATGATTATTTACTTGATTGATGATACATATCCGACTCAACTCCTGATGCATTGGATTTATTATTTGCCTGTGTAACATTTATTTCATATGTTTCTAGTTGTTCTTGCCCTTATTCATAGAGGCATGCTCTGTCCTCCATGTGGGAGTATCAGTCCAGCTCTGCTCTGATTGGTTGACCTTGGGAAGATTGACTCAATCAAGCAGATCAGAATCACCTGAGTGATGAATGTGTGTCCTATATTGCTTGTTCTAGTTTGTGATGGTAGTTTGAAAATGCCTGGTGAAGAGCTCTGTTCGACAGAAACATTGCACAAATAAACTGCTGGGAGCCATTAGCAGAGGGTAAATCCTATCTCCGATTCAGACCAGAAAAGCCCCCTCATGGCAATGGTACTTTCTGATGGCAGTGGCTATCATCTTTCAGCAGGATAATGCATCCTTTCAGACTGTTGTTCAGGAATGTTTTGGGGAACATGACAAATTCCCCGGATGGCAATCCAATTGTGCATCTGTGAGCTGTGCTGGAAAAATGAGTATGATTCATGGAGGCCCCTCTTCACAGCTTACAGGACATAAAGGATCTTCTGCTAACGTCTTGGTGCCAGATATCAGAGGAGGCATTCAGAGATCTTGTGGAGTCCATGCTTCGATGGGTGAGAACAGTTTTGCTGACACAAAGGGGACCTACATAATATTAGGCAGGTGGTTTTAATGGAGGCGACATAGCTCGGTTGGTAGAGCGGTCGCCAGGCAATCGGAAGGTTGCAGGATCTATCCCCGGTCCTGTACATAGCATGGCGAGGTGTCCTTGAGCAAGACACTTAACCCCTAACTGCTCCCTGAGCGCCATATGTTGGCAGGCCCACTGCTCCTATACAATAGGTTGGGTCAAAAATGCAGAGAAATCCAAATTTCCCCTTGTGGGACTGATAAGGGAATCGTTATTATTATTAATGTTTTGGCTGATTGGTATAGCTTTGCCCCATATCACAACCATTGGTACAGTGTTAACCTTTTGTGGTTGAAAGAAGTGCTTTTTCTTCTACATGGGTTCTGTCAGTCTCCCTGCTGACACTTTAATTAGTGGTGTCTGAGTCCCTCCCCACCAATCATCCTCTCTGATTTTGCTTTTTAACATAATCTGCTATAGACCCCTTCATTTTGGAGCACAGTAACAGCGTAATTGATTGGTGCCAGCTTTGGTGGATTTTCTATTGCATTCATAGCATCTTATTCCAGTGCAGTGCATTTGTACCACTCACAGGAATATGACCATGTGACAGATTTAACTCACTCCAAAAAGAATTGTCACATATGCAACAATATTTTTCAAAGTCTGGAGCACTGCAGCAGGATTTCTTTATGATTATATGGAGTTTTATTGTGTAGTATACTTTATGGGTGAGAAACGCTGACTTGAGTATGTAAGAGACTATGGAAGACTGCAGTACTTCTGAGTTAAACGCTAAGCTCCAGTTCTTTCATAAAACCGAGTATACCAAGTATTTATATAATATCCCAAAATAAGGTTTGAATTTTAACCACCATATTGAGCAGTTGTATTTATAATTGTATTTGAACAAGTCTCAATTCAGTCTCTCTCTGAAACCACGTCCCTATTTGCAAGTCACACATCAATTATTACCACAAGATCTGTACTTGCTGAGCAGAGATTTGTTGCCTCACATCCGAACCAAAGTTTTTAGACTAATTATTCAAAATGAGTAGTGGGTAGAATGGTGACCTGTCCAGGTTGTTTCCTTGCCTTTTGCTCAGTGATCGGTGGGATAGGCTCCAACATTTCTCTGCAACCTGACCTCAGATAAGCGGTTTGATGATGGCTCCAAGTGGGTAGGACACAACCACCAATTAAACAATAAACTAAATGACCTTTCCACTTGTGACTGCAGCGCAAGCAAGTTTGTGATTGGAAGCTGGTTCAAATTTACAAGATGGCTGTACACATCTGGAAAAGGGAAGTCACAAGAACTACTTGCCCTCCACAGTTGGTGTTGATGAGTCTTTTGAGCAAGACTTGGAACTCCAAATTGCTCCAACAGAAATGTCCTGGAGCAAGTGGTAGAGGGCTGTGTGGGGCAGCTGCTAACCACGAGTTAATGTGACTCCAAACTTTCCCCTTTTGTGGAACAACTCTTTTAGAATGTTTCCGTAAAGAATTCTGTTTCTTTAAACCTGCCTGATCAAATAAGAGGAAACGGGATTGGAAGAGAGGATTAAAAGGGAAACTCAATGGCCTCCAAACTGTTGCTAATGGTTAAAGCATCCCCACATATTTTTATTAAAGCACAGCTCCTGTACTGACATACGCACACACATTGTCCTGGTCATTGGCTAAAGCAGCTTACATTTTGCTGATCTCACCGATTACTCATCCAAGGCCGTGTCACAGAGAGCCAATGTTCTGGACAAATTACATGGCTAGACAGCTCTGGATAAACACAAACACTTCTCATAGCTCCAGGGCACACATGGATAATGGGAAACAAAACAACCATTTGCCAAAAGCAAATCTCATATGGCTGTTGGTTATAAGCTTGACACAGACGACAACAGACAGATAAATGGAATTAATTACACACACATCATACAAGGTGGCTTATCAAGCAATGGCAACGACAGGCCAGAGGTGGTCCTAATCACATTTCACTACTGTCTGTTAAAACAAAGCAGCCAAAGATTAGAGCCAAAGCATAAAGCCCAAAGCTTTTTCCACCGAGATCTCACTGGGTTTAATCAACAATATCCAGGGAATGTGGTCCCTCCCACACTCATTAGATCTTTGTTTCAGAGTAATTCCCTGTTCATACTAGATTACAGCTATTGACCGATACATTTAAATTTCTGGTTTACAGCCAAACTAGCCATATTTGAGGTTATCAAATAAGCCACGTTACTATGACAGCCTGATGAATGTGTAATCCCATGCAGTCATGTATAGACGTATGTTAAAGGACCATTTCTGCGAATTTCAACCGAATTTCAAATGTAGAGTCAAAGGTGTCTGCAGTTTTTGCCACTGTTCTTTGTGTCCCTGGGATGCAGTTGTAAAATATGTTCCTCTTTTGGCACTACTGTTGTAATTTGACCTGTCAGTGATATAGTTGGTAATAAGGAATAACAACAGGCAAGTTCAACTTACCACGTCTATACAGGGATTTTTAAGATGAGGAAAAGGCTGGGAGAGTAATAAACCTAAATCTATCAGTTGGTACATTTCTCTCTCTTGGTTAAATTTACTCCGATACTGGACCTTGGATGAAAATCACCAATGCTTTGCAAAGTGCATCTCTTGTTTTGTATAGGTGATGTAATCACTTTTAAAGACAAGTTTAGTTTTCTACATTAGTATAGATCTCTACATTAAGGCCAACCAATAATAATCGATTTCATGTAAAAATGTGTGCAGAGTGAGAGAAACTATTGATGTAAAAAATAAGATTCCCGTATCAGTTCCACAAAGGGAAATTTGGAATTCTCTGCATTTTAACCTATCCTATTGTATAAGATCAGTGCACATCTACCATATGCTGCTTTGGGAGTGGTTACGGGTTCAGTGTCTTGCTCTGGGACACTCAAAATGCTTTCTGCAGGACTGGGAATCGAACCTGTAACCTTCCGATTGCCAGATGACTGCTCTACCCACTGAGCTATGCTGCCCCTTATATATATATATACATATATAT
>OMLC01042848.1:0-19705 GCA_900302585.1 Regalecus glesne | reverse complement strand
TTTAGGCATATTGTTCAAAACACCACTTGACTTTATACAGTTCAAAATTACATTTTCTGCTATAGGTCGTATTAACGGGTTCAGCATTCAGTGTGGGGACAACTGATCTGCCGCTTCACAGCACAATACAAAAAAACAAGCTCACATTATTTTCACTGTGTGGTCCGTACACACTAGGTGTTTTATGTGAACGTATACCATCCATTTAATCATTGATTTATTTTGTTATATATCCTTAATAAATCTTACATGACATGTTTTTAGGGAGCTGCTGATGTTTTGGAGCGACGGCCCGTCGTCGGCAGGCTGATGACGCAGAATGTTGGCGTCGGGGCTGTTTCTGTTTATCTTCGGCTAACGGCTAACTGCAGGCTGACTATAATGTTTTTCTCAATGTCTGGGGTTCATGTTTGCCAGGTGAATATGGACTTGGGGATGGTGTAAATCCCAATAAGAGCTGCATAAATTCAAAGATGAACAAAGGGTGGTTGGAACTCGAGAGTGACCCTGGTGAGAAATCTCTACCGTAAAGTCTCGGCTACAGTAGCTACATAACGCTAGCTTCCATGTCCTGATGTGCCAGATAATGTGTATTAGTTGAGAAACTCACTTTGTTTGGTATAGGTGCTGTTAGCTAGCCCGTCAATTTCGCCTCGCTTCTGTGTTCAAAAGTTGTTTACAATGTTTAATAATCAAATTTACTCCACTGAAAAGCTTTGTCGTTAGCATGCTAGCCGCCAACAGTGCAACCACAAAACTAGTGTTCAACGCTGTTTCTGGCTGTTTTGTCGGGGATTTTTATTCAAGCTGGTTTCACGAAAAAGAATCCCTTGAATTATCATTTAAATCAGGACTAATATAAGTTTAGCGCTATGTGGAACAATGCTAACTATGACGCAAAGCTAAATGTTCAATAAGAGGTGTAAATGATGGTATTTTTAAGTATGACATTTTAATTGTAGAATGTGAAGTTTGAACAATAGTTGTCATGTTGCTGATGAGTTTCATTCGATGGTGAGTTTTTACCAATGTGTTCTTGCAATGCATTTTAGAATTCGACTCTTGAAACATATATGATGACACCCCTGCAGTTACTAATCAGTGCTAGAAGACGCCTGTGTGTTTGCAGACATGTGTTAACTAATTGTTGAGTTGCTTGTTAGTTGCTTTGACTGAAAGTTTGCACTAAATGAGAAAAACAACATCATAAACACTCACATGCTGTGTTTGTCGTTCCCTCAACCCCCCCCTTTGTCTTTTGTAGGACTGTTTACCCTGCTGGTGGAAGACTTTGGTGAGTAGCTTTAATTTACTTTGAAAGCTCTCCAGTAAGAGCGGCTTCATAAAAGCACAATATTTTAATGTACTGTACCTTGGAATCCCCTGACAGTCTTTTATTGGTCAAAAATAAAGTTAAATGAGTGAAAAAAGAATGCTCTCTTTTAGGTGTCAAAGGTGTTCAAGTTGAGGAAATTTATGACCTTCAAAGCAAATGTCAAAGGTACGTTGCATATTTGGTTTTAATGTTTAATTAGAGAAGCGATTGTAATTTGACGTCTGGAGTTCAAATTCAGCATAAAGTATCAACCATTGATTAAAGATATTTCAAAGTTCTTCTGGAAATCCTTAAATAAATGCTTAAATTGAGGTTGTACGATTGTTCTGGTCATTTGGGAACGTTCAGGTAAAAGTCACACAGCCAACAGACCTGCTGAAAAAATTAGAGACTTTCTGGAGCTTCTTGATTAAACAATGTTTTGAGGGGAAGTAGCTCATCTGGTCATCCACTTGCTCTGGGGATAGATAAAGATTTGGGAGGACAAACTAGTGACATTTTTATCCTTACACTTTTTTTCACCCTTCTGCTTTGACATAGACTGGTTTCCATTTAATATTTAATCATGATACTCCATTATCCTTATTGGTTGTGGTATTGGAAGTAATATGAGCACCAGTTGAATTTGTTTTAACTTTCAATAGAAATAGGCCACTCATGAAAATGGTCTCTAAGAGAGATCAGGCCTCTCTGTGGCAGCATAGCTCAGTGGGTAGAGCGGTCATCTGGCAATCGGAAGGTTGCATGATCGATCCCCGGTCCTGCATACAGCATGTGAAGGTGTCCTTGAGCAAGACTCTGAACCCCCTAACTGCTCCCCGAGCACCATATGTTGGCACCTCACTGCTCCTATACAATAGGTTGGGTCAAAATTGCAGAGAAATCCAAATTTCCTCTTGCGGAACTGAAAAGAGAATCATGATTTTTAATATTGTTGTTGTTATCATATTATTATTATTATTATCATCATCATCTATTGGGTCAGCAGCATTCGTAATGGAAGTTCCATGGGGGTAAAATGTACAAAATACAGAATATACTTTTGTTAATTCATGCTTGAAAGTGCAGATGACATTGATATGAGATCATCTCATCTATAATCCCAAGTTTGTCCATGATTGGCAAAATAATAATGTTGTTTTTTGAATGCTGACACCTTAAAGCTAAATGGTCATATAAGACTATTTGAATATCAAAACACAAATCAATGCCAAAACATAGCAAGGAAATGTGACCTTTCCCAGATCTCAATATGCATGTGACAGCTTTGGCTTGAGCAGAAGGTCAGCACGGCTGTTGAGTCTTCACGCTTGTATAAAGACATTAGCTACATTTTATTTTTTCAAAATTTTACCAAGGTTAGCAATGATAAGATATTCCTTTTCTAGTCCCATGAGGGGACATTTTCAGTGTTATAGCAGCAAAGTGGAAAGCAGGACAGAGGTAGGAAAAAAAAGTTCCATACTGATATCTTATTGCACATTGAAATGAACTACTGAATGGTATCAAGTCCAGTTATTAGTCTTGGTGTTGATATGGTGCAGTGCTGTTATTGAGTCTGACGGCTGCAGAAAAGAAAGACCTGATCCTAACCCAGAATTGTTCCTTAAATTTTGACTTCTTTCCCCCTCTTAGCCCTGTTTATGGCTTTATCTTCCTATTCAAGTGGATTGAGGAACGCAGATCCAGGAGGAAAGTTTCCACCTTGGTGGATGAGACCTCCGTCATCGATGAGGAAATTGTAAATGATATGTTCTTTGCACATCAGGTAGGATACTTGCTGATCATAAACAATAACAATTATTGCATTTATTGGTTTGATTGCACCACATTTTTTGCTGGGGTGGTCCAATAATTTAATACTACTCAGTTTCTACAATGGTGTTAAATGTACTGTAAAATCAGTGTTTGTAGTATTGTTCTGATATAAGTTTAACATATGCTATAATGAAACAAAATGGTAATTTTGGGGATAAAATTAGCTAAATAGAGACTTCCTTTTCAAGGACTGTAGAAAAACATGTTACGATCAATATCCCAAACCACCATAATCCTAGTAGCCTGGTAGTCCGTATTATCACTGAAAGACCTTACAGAAGAGTATGGATCTCCATATAGCTACGTGTCCCACAAGATCACTGGTAGGATGCCTCTTCTCATGAATTTGAAACTGCAATACTATTTTGAGATGAGGTTAGTAGACATGGAAATATTTCATAACTTGGTTATGCACCTCTTTTTACATACTTAAAGTAAATAGTTACTGACAACTGGCAGTCACTGACAAGCTGTCAAGCCAACAAGAATTCCAATATGTCTTTCAGTCACAACATTTTTTTTAAATATAAAGGTAAATAAGTCGACCTTGAAGTAATAAGGGACCAACTATTGAGAAAACAATGAATGATGTGATAGGAAATCGTTCCACTACAAAGAGCATCAGTCAACTTGCTGATTTGGGTAGATTACATTTTTTTGGGGGGGGTAGCTCAGTGCTACAGGGGGCACTTTTGGAACTAATGAGCCTCAGGGTATGGGATTAAATCCATTGTGGAGTGTCAAGAGGGGAACCCCCCTTGTCCACCACACCTGCCCTGTGATGGAATGGTGACCTGTCTATGGTGTTTCTCTGCCTTCTGTTCAATGAGCACTGGAATAGGCTCCAGCAGATCCGTAACCTTACTTTGAACAAGCGTTGATGGTGAATGAGTTGGGTTTTTAAGGGCTTTTATTCGAAATATTTTGCTTTTATGGGGGCTGTGATGGCGTAGTGGTAGAGTGTGCACGTCAGGAAATGACAAGCCAGTTGTCGCGGGTTCGATTCCACTTTGGGGTATCAGGAAAGGCATCTGGCCTTAACCTCCGCCCACTTAATCTAGGTCCATGTCTACCCCCACAACATGAGACTTATCATGACATGTAAAAAGTGACCTTTTTATGAATGAAAAACACCTGCTCTAATGGTTGTTTTTAATGTCATTGACCTGTGCTTGAACCAAAATGCTTCATCTGACATCAGACTTGCTTGTTGATATTGCCTTTTCTGTTTTCAGCTGATACCAAATTCCTGTGCAACCCATGCGTTGTTGAGTGTGCTTCTGAACTGCAGTGGTGTTGAGCTTGGCACCACTCTGAGTCGCATGAAGGCTTTCACTAAAGGCTTTAGTCCAGAGGTAAGAATTTTCTCTTTCATTTCCTCTCACCCCCCATCACATCTCACATCCACTAGTATATGGAAATGGCATGTAGTTGATAACTTGTTGACAGTCTTCCACCGTTCAACTACGGTACTCATTGAGTACCATTTCCAGAAACTGAAACGAGAACAATATGGCAGTTTAGAAAGAAAGTGTAGCAATACATTTGTATTTGACAATTAATCAAATTTTATTATGGATAAAGACATGGGGAACAGATGGAGTTTGATTAAATATTGGAAAAATAATTGCTTAGGGAAGTTTGTTGGTGAGCGTAGTGCAGAAATGATGGATAACTATGGTCAATCAGGCCGTTTGGAATGGCTTGATGTACAGTGCAAAGGATGGCGCAAAATTCATAGAAGGAAACTGAGAGAGTTCATTATTGTTAGTGTCATTCCAAATAATTGCTTATGAATCATATTATATCAGTCAAAAATGATATATAAACATGATTTCTTGAATAGTACATTTTGCATGCAATATTTTCTAAACCCAAATGAATAATTACTCACTTGTCAAAAAACCATTCAAAGATGGCCTCATCTTGGGTTATTTTCTACTGTACTTTCATGGTTAACTCTATGTTCCTTTATCTTTCAGAGTAAAGGCTACGCTATAGGAAATGCCCCTGAGCTAGCTAAAGCACATAATAGTCATGCAAGGTAGGTTTACACAGAGTGGGTTGTTTTCCAATGTTTGAAGGGGCCTCAGGTTCGAAGAGGACTAAAAAAAAGATTTATTCTGCCTTGCAATGGAAGACCTCAGACTCTGTATAGTCATTATTTTCTTATGCACTCTTTCCTTGTTTCTATGGAGACCGGAGCCCAGGCATTTGCCAGAGAAACAGAATGGGATTAGTGCAGTACGGACCATGGAAGCATTCCACTTTGTTAGCTATGTGCCCATTAAAGACCGTCTCTTTGAGCTTGACGGACTGAAAGCTTACCCTATTGACCATGGTAAGACTCCATACTGAAGGAGAAATCAATAGCACAGTTCTCACTTTGTCAAACTGATTTATGATAGTATCAGGGCTGTGATGCAAAGCATGTCTTGCAGCTATCTGCAGAAGTCAAAGTTATCTTAGTTAAGTTGACAATCATGTTTGCTAGGGCCTTGGGGAGAGGATGAGGAGTGGACTGACAAGGCTCGGCGAGTTATCATGGAGAGGATTGGACTGGCTACTGCTGGGTGAGCTCCTCAAGTGGTGTTGGTTCAGTTTTTGCACACCTGTAATGTAATTGAACTCATTGATCACCGTATTTTTGTTTTCTTCTTTTTTTTAAACAAGTGAACCATACCATGATATCCGCTTCAATCTAATGGCAGTGGTGCCTGACCGCAGGATGAAGTACGAGTCCAAACTGGAAATCCTAAAGAGAAATCGACAGACTGTGCTGGAAGGACTGCAACAGGTCAGGAACCATCACCAGTATCACAATTGGCTGGTCCAATTTCCAGAGCTCTTAGGCGGCAGAGTGATATGTCCGGACGTGATGGCTCAGCGTTGGAGCATGCGGGTTTGATCCCACTGCAGGGTGTCTGGAAAAGGGCATTCAGCCTTAATCCCCCATGCTTTGTAGATGTGAGGCATATAATGTAAAGCCCTTTGATTGGTCACGAGACTAGAAAAGCCCTGTATAAAAAGAAGTCCATTTACTAAAGGATGTGTTAGAGAAAAGGTTCAAATGAGACCTTCTTGACTCACTAAAGTAACACAAAACATTTAGTGAAATGATGAAATTGGGTAGTAGTGTTCACATCAAGAATGCTGGTCATGTTCGTGCCACAGATGTCCTTTCATAAAAACAGCTAGATATTTAAGTTCTACTGGGGTTACCACACACTCACTTTTACATGCAGGGTACAGACTTCACGAGGATATATAAATGATTTCTCCATCACAACGGAATTAAATCTGCTTTTGTAACACTGTTGATTTATATATCGGCAATCAGATGTTATTTAAAGCAATCTTCTTGTATTTTCACAACTAAGATATTAGGATGTGTCCAGACAGTTTTGTAGTCAGGCTTTTAAGGGATTGTCCCTTAAGGAGAAATACTATGCACTATCACAAGGATGTAAAAAAATTAAGAATCATGATCGTAATTATCATCGTGCAAACACAATGAAATTGTAATTGTGTCATACAGAGACTAAAAAGACGGAGACAAGATAAGAAATATAAAATATCAGCTACTAAAAAGTCATGCAATGTCATCCTCAAATGCTTAGCTGGAGTTGTGTTGCAGATCTGCTGCAGCCTGTCCCAGTGCTCATTGTGTGGAAGGTGGTGAAACAAGAGATTAAGGCCAGATGCCCCTTCTTGATGCCCTGCAGTGGGTTCAAACCCAAGCCTCTGGCTCATTTGTTCCTGAAGCACACGTTCTATCCCTAGGCTGCTGTGGGCCCAATTAAACCAGGAGGAGGGTACCTCACACAGCTCCAGTGATCTGTTGAAGATCAGTGTGAAAATGGGGCCAGCTGGTCAGCACAGACTCTCAGACAGGAGGATGACACACCATCCAGGCCTGGTGCCTCTTGGTCTTCAGTCTGTGGAAGAGCTGGCATACGTCCTCCACACAGCCTGAGTGGGGGTGTAGAGTCGGTGGGGAGGGGAGAAATGCTGGCAGGGTGTGCATTGGCTCATTGGTTGTGGCTGGAGAGGGTGAGGGGTGTGAACACGTGCCTATCAAACCTGCAGTAAAGTCATTTAGATCATCACCCAGTTTATGTTTCTCTGCAGTGTGCATGTGGGAGGCGGGGCTTCTGTAGTTGGTAGTTTCAGACCTCTCTAGAATGATGCTGGGTCTTGAGGGTGACTTTCCAAAACCCTAATTTTCAGTGTAGCACCTTTAACAACTCTGATTTCCTTTGTGAGTGCCTTTCTGGCTTGGTTGTGTGGAATCCTCTCTCTGTTCCTGTAGGCTTCCTCTTTGGCCTGACAAAGCTGCCTGAGTTTAGCTGGACCCAGGGCTTATTGTTGTTGTAAGTACAGAACGTTTTGTTGGGCACACGCATGCCCTCACAAAAACGAATTTAAGGACATGTGCTCTACCACTGAGCTATCCATCCACCATGAACTGCTTATCCAAAGTGGAGTTGCAGGGGAATTGGAGCCTCCCTCGGTTCTCATTGGGCGAAAGGCAGGGATATACCCTAGAAAAGGTACCAGTCCATCCCAGGGCAGAGCAGTTAATGGAACAGTGTCCTGCTCAAGGACACTTTGACAGGCTTCTCTGCAGGTGCTGTGATGAAACCTGCAACCACTCTAGCCACGGAGCTACTGCAGCCCCAACATCTAAAGTAATACATTGGGAAAGATTATTATTGTGTACTTCAGAATTTGAAAAGACAAAATGGTCATAAAATTCATTAGAATTAGCCGTAATAAGGAATGAAATGTGCTAATAATTAGTCCAGCTATGGTGATACACAGGTTTTATAATAGACCTGTCAGGTTGAGGGTATGTCGATACCCATCCAACAAGCCTTTCAGCAATCAGATCAGAGATGGATTGACTTCCCTCAATGTAACTGAAGACCATGCAAGTTAAACGGGGAGCTTTGGGGTTTTCCTCCTGCTCCCATACATTGGTGTACTCATGCACTTCCATTTCAGGTACGAGCAGACCTGTTTGCACACTGTAAAGCTATTTAGTTAAAAAAGGATTATTCCATAGTCAAAGGATTCTATTGATTTGAGGTTTCTAAAACTCAAGTGCCATTGACTCTTTATATGACAGCTTGTGTGATTGGCATAGCAGAACAAATAGATTAGAACTAGGAAGACAACAGCTCTTCAAATTTCAAGCCACGTCCTTCAGGCATGGCCAAAAACATCTGTGTGGAGGGAGTTGTTTGAAGGATGTCTGTTGATTAGTTGTGTGGAAAGCAAATGTTAGAAATACTGATCTTTTGATGAGCAACTAACTTTGGAAAGTCCTTCAGTGGTCTTACTACGAGACATTTGTATATAGGAATTGAGGCATGGCCAATCCCATCTCCGGTCTGTTAAATCATCTATGGTTTATGCATTTCTCCACTGAATGTCTCAGTGGGAAGGTGACTCCATGACACCACGTCTTAAATAAAACTGAGTTATTGGTATACAGCAATAGAAGACAGTTTCTCAGCCATAAAAAGACACCTGAGATTTTCCCTCTCACATCACACTGATGGAAATGACTGAGGAGCAATGCTTTGTCATTTAAATGTCTTCATTTCAAACCTAATTAAACAAAACCATTCTCAATAAAGACTCCCACAAATACGTTTTGAAAGAGCAGGAGGAAGTTAATACTTAAACTTATTCCCTCTCTCCAATGCTCAATTAATGATCCTAATTAATAAATAGTAATCATAAAGTAAATGATAAATCAGCGCTGAAGTGAAGACACACATAAAGACTGATATTAGACTGCTCCAGTGTGTGTGTGTGTGTCTAAAGGCATGGAGAATTTGCTTAGCTTCACACTATTTGAATCAACCCCATGGTAAATGTATCTTAAAATATTGTCTATTGATTTTTGCACCAGCTGATCAGGCTCACCCAGCCTGATCTTGTTCAGGACAAGAAACAGCAGGACTCCACCTCTCCTGACGATACAGCTGCTGCTATTAAGAAAGAGGCTGATGCGGAGGCTGTTACATCTCAAGGATCTGAGCAAACTTCTTCAGGTATTACATATTGTCTATATCCCTAAGCCCCAAAGTCAAACGTTCTTTTCCAAATCAAGCATTATCAGTCATGTATGTTAAATACATCAATATGTTCTTTCTCATGCCAGACCGAGTGGATAACTCAGGAGTTCAACCTCAGTCTACGCCCAACCCATCTGGAAGCTCCAAAGCCATGGGCAAACCACCAGTACCCACTGGAGGAGGTCCCCAGACAGTCACCAGCCCTAATCCCATTGTTCAGCGCCTGCCTGCCTTCCTGGATAACCACAACTACGCCAAGTCGCCGATGCAGGTAGGAGGAGGACTCCTTTTATAGCTACTCCTTGTGTAGTGCTCTGTGCTCTTTACATCATTGCTCAGTCTGGATTCTCTATTAATGACAGGAAGAGGAGGACCTTGCTGCTGGTGTGGGTCGCTCGAGAATTTCGGGTCCGCCCCAGCCCTCCTACTCTGACGATGAGGATGATTATGAGGATGATGAGGAGGAAGTAACTACCACAGCAGGCACATCCAGCAGGTTAGCTCTGCATTATTGACATTGCCATCTGTTTGCTCATCTGCTGGCATGTTGGCCCAACCAGAGAGAACTGAACTGAACTTAAGGATCATTGTCATAGATGGAACTGTCAGTTGATGATCAATCTTTTTTTTGCTGTGGCTTGTTAAGGTTCAGACGAAAAACAAGTCTGCGTTCACGGCCAGGACGGGCAGCAAGTGGTATGGAGAGTCAGATCGCCCTCAGTGTCCTGGCTGAAAAACTGAAGAAGGAGGTCCAAAGGAAGGATGGCCTCAATACACCTCTGTCTGTACGCACAGAAGGCCGCACTGGGGGCATTTGCATCACAGCTGCATCGCAGCCCTCCCCAACACCCAGCAATGAAAGTACTGACACAGCCTCCGAGATAGGCAGTGCCTTCAACTCCCCACTGCGCTCACCGGCACGTTCCCAGGCTGCCACCCGCCCATCTAGTCCAGTTGCATCTCACCTGTCTCGTGTGCTTTTTGGAGAGGATGAGATGTTGAGACTAGACTCCAGGCACAATCGTGCTGTACGAGAACTTGGCCCCTCTATCAGTATAGCTCTGCTACATCTTCAGGAGGATGGAATCATCTATGCTCTCCCAGCATCTAGTGAGTTGACCGGAAATCATTACGTACCACTCAGGATATTCATAGAAGGGTTGTTAAAAAGTCTCCATAGAAAGGAAACATTGAGTCCAGGGCTTGATGTGGGAATGACACTTGAGGCCACATTTCTGTCTTTGTTTATTTCTGTTTAAGCTGAAGTAGGTTAACATGAGATATTTTACCCATTCAATAACAGGTCAATGTTGCTTTAATTTTTTTTTTATAGTGGACTTTGCTTCTGATGGCATAAAGCGGCCTTGCACCCCAGAAAAGATGAAAGACAAAGAACAAGGAAATAGCCTTGCAGGAGAAAAGGAAGGAGTGAAGCAGGGAAATGAAACACGGTCTGTGGAGGTGAAAGAGGGGGACAACAAAGATGGAGCCGATGTCAAACCTTGCAAGGAAAAGATTAACTCAAAGGAAACTGTCGGAGGCCACAAACCGCCTGGGGAAAAGTACTCTCCGAAAGTATGTCTAGTTGTTACCTAGTTTCATCCTTTGCACCCTGCTATCTAAATTTGAACACATTCACACTGTAAAACTACGGCTTTCTGAATTTATTTGGTATAAACTTTTATACAGTATATATAGTAATTCCTAAATTCTTTTTTTTCTTTTGCAGGAGCTGCTTGCTTTACTCAAGTGTGTTGAAGCTGACATTGCCAATTATGAAGTCTTTCTAAAGGAAGAAGTGGAAAAGAGAAAGAAATATAAGGTGGATATTGTCTTTGTGAAATTCTTCTGATAATTAGTGTGCTTGGGTTTACATGTTTTTATCAACATACTTTGCTCCATTCGATCAGATTGATGATCAGAGGAGGACCCATAATTATGATGAGTTCATCTGCACTTTCATATCAATGCTGGCTCAAGAAGGTAAGTCTTCACTCTGTGACCCGACCTCATGCTTTCTCTATCTTTTCTGCATCCACTTAGATTTCCATTCTCCTTTCATAACAGCCACTTAACATTTTGCCTATATTCTCAGTGGATAGCTTTCAAATGACAGAACATAGTGTTTGAGTGATATGCTCATTTCATCTCTTGTTTTCCGCCCAGACTGCACTTATTTAAACACAGAATGTCTGTGGTGTGGAATAAAAAGCCTTTGTCAGGATTGTTTTTATAGTAAACCAATAAAGGTGCATAGATGTTCCTTTTTTTCTCGCTCATTCTATATTGACATTATCTAATTATTCTTATTTTACATTCTCACTGGGTTTGGTCTTCAGGCATGTTGGCTAGCCTTGTGGAGCAGAACATTTCAGTGCGTCGTCGGCAGGGAGTGAGCATTGGCCGCCTGCACAAACAGAGGAAGCCTGATCGCAGGAAACGCTCCCGGCCATACAAAGCCAAACGCCAGTGATTATCTATTTGGTTTTATAGTTACTCCTGTAAGTCACCAAGGAGCAAGCAATCACTGCGAAGGGAAAAGAACTGGATTGCATCCACAACTTTTGTATGAAATCACTCGGAGAAGATCTTAATCTTTAGTCTTAACTCTAGATTGTGTCATTTCTGCCATAAAAGATGACCATATACTTGGTCGTTTCTTTCATCATGTATATATTTATTGCTATGTTTTTTGAAGTAAGAGGATGCCTGAGGAGTGGAGGAACATTTCACCTAAAATTTCAATGATTTTTTATTCTCATCTTGTACCGTTATCGATGTAATGTGGCTATTAGATATCCTGTTGTCCTATTTCCAGAAAAAAAGTTGCATGATAGTTATTAGAAATATGTAAGCCTGAAACTATCTCCCTATTTACACAGCACACTGTTTTGGATTGAGTGTCATCTACATAACATGGGTCAGCCATCTTTAGCCAAAGTTCTTGAAAAAGTTATGTCAAATTTTATAAGCTGATGTTCAAGAACTTTGGTGTGTCAGATTGGTTTTCAGTGAAATGCCCCCCCCCCAGCTATGGACTCCTGAAAAGAGGCTGTGTAAGGGCAGTTTGCTTTAGCCGTGTATATGGCTTCAGCTTTAAATGCCTGTTGAGGTCTTGTAAATGCACAACAAGCTGTCAAGCTTCCACGTGTACGTGAAGCCGACCTCTGAAATGAATGGAGGTTATTTGGGTGTGTGTTTTGTACATATGTATCCGTGTGTCGACTCAGCATCACTCCTGTACATTGAGCTCAGTTGGTTTTGTCCATGCAGCTTCAAGCTTTAATAAACAATACATAACTGCAGTTTGAGTGACTGCAGAGCATACGGTTCTGCCTTGTGTTGCCAGCGGGTACGTTTGTTTCAGGAGGACGTTTTATGGTAACTAATGTGCGGTCCATTTCCAAGTGTTGGTCGCTCTAGCTGCAGTATGGCGAGATAAGTGAAGGTTGGATGATATTTGTGAAGCAGATCTTGATGGCTTTCTGCAGTACTTGGGTTGAACGTTAGGGGGCGTTAAGACAAACGCTAACCCAATAGAGACCTCACTGTCATGGTTCTGAATCTTGACCAGACAGAGTTGGCCCTCAGTGTGTCGACTCTTAGTGAAGGGTGTCGTGGTCTGGCCTCATGGGATTCTGTAGGCCCAAGAGCCCTTTTAAAAACACTATGTCAGGATTCTGCATGTTGAACCCAAAGTTCCTCCCCAGCACGTCTTTGGAATCTCCAGTTTGAGCTCCACTGACTGGAGATGAGTTGAGCTTCATTTCCACTGTCTCTTAACTCTACTGGCCTTTTTAACAGTCGTTCTCTTAAACTAGAGAGTTTTATGAAAAGCTGAGGTCTGTCACCATGTCACCATCAGTCCCTACGTTGTGGGGGCGGACAGGGATATAGGCGGAGCTTGGGTGATAAAGACCGGATGCTCTTCCTGACGCCCCGCGGTGTTCGAACCCGCTGCCTCTGGTTCTTCAGTTTCCGGAGCGCTGTTCATCAATACCGAGTCTGGTGTTGAAGTTCCCCTCAGAACTGAACTCCAGCTCAGTTTTCCGTCGGACCACTAAGTGAGTGGCCATCTGCCTGTGTAGACGCGTCTTCCTCCAGGGGCAGGCTTTACCAGTGGTCCCTAGGCCGGGAGGCCGTAGGGATGTGTCTGTTTACCAGCTAGTGGCAAACAGCGACGTGACCGTCGGCCGCTGGACGCCACACTGTGCCGGAGCATCGTGATCGGAGCCACTTTTGGCCTTTATTGTGAAAAAGCAGCCCCCCCCTTCGCCTCCTCCTGTGGGGGTCGTGGTTGACGTTGTGTGAGCTCAGTGCCGCGGGTCGCCGACCTGCTCTCTGAGGGGCCTGGACGTGACCAGCAGGAGCGGCCCTGGCAGCGTCACCTGTCATTGGGGGACGACAAGAGGCTCCACATGCGTTCAAACCCCGCATTTTGCGTGTCTACGAGTCGCGTCCACAGAACTGATGGCGGGTCTCCGAACACAACCCGCGTCCCGCTGATCCAGGGCGGGCCGGGCCCGGTGTCCCCGCCCCTTGCGTCAGCGCGCCTGCTCGGTGCAGGGTGCTGACTCGTCGGTGATGATGGCGGAAGGGGGACGACGCTGAGTTTCATCTGAGTTGTTGTCTCGGCCGTGGGAACGTCGACGCATCGTTTCTCTCCATCGAGTGAAATCCCGAAACGATGGGGAACGAGGCCAGTCTGGAGGGAGAGGGACAGGCGGCTCCGCCCGGCGGCGCTGCCGCTCCTACACCAGAAGCCCCGGCTTCCATTTCAGCACCACCGGACTCTGGACAGCTCACCAAGCCCCGCAACGGCGCGCCAGGCGGAGCAGCGGGAGCCGGGCCGGGGATTAACAGGTAGCCACCGTCGACCGAGGGCGTTTGTCTGTAGAGCTATGTGGAGACCAGCCCGAGAGATGCCGGGCGGGCGGTGCGCTGCGTGTCTGTACCGTAACAACTGATGACGACGGTGTAGCCACACACTCGAACAGGAGCTCAATTATTGATTTGATATGCTCACCAGCACGGTCCGCCGTGAGGGCGGCTTCATGTCCCAGTGCCGTGTGTGTGTGTGTGTGTGTGTGTGTGTGTGTGTGTGTTTGTGTGTGTGTGTGTGTGTGTGTGTGTGTGTCGGTGTTTTCTGGTACTTTCTTAGTCCTGGAGCCATTCCTGGGGCTACAAAGAGCATGAGATAGATGGACAGTATGAAGCCAACACAAGTCTGAGAAGAGAACAGTCTTGTATAGAATTGGCTCCAGACTGAATCAACCAGCCCACTTTAGTCCTGGCTGGTGTTTATTGCCTGTGTCGACACAGATTACATGCGACTCCTGTAACTATATCCAACTCTCACAAAAATGTCAGCTGACATTCATTCAGCAAGACTTGGAGGGATGGTTAATGCAACCTCATTTAGCAAAAAGTTAATGGTGATTTATATTGTGCACTTCGAGGAGGGCTTTTTGGAAACAGGCTCTGGATCTCGAGGTGACCTTGAGCAAGATACCAAACCCCCCAACTGTTCCCCAAGTGCCACATGGTAGCTTCTCACAGCTGCTATACAATAGGATGGGTTAAACTCAGCAAATTGCAGGTTTCCCGTTGTGGCACTGATAAGTAAAAAGCTATAATTATAATTATTATTGTGGTAAGAGTGTGAGGAACAGCTTGGATACGCTGCAGAACCCTCAAGCTCCCTGGCTAACACATCAATACCTTGGCTCTTGAGCCTGTGTGACCTAGCCAGTGGGTGCCAGTCAGACTTGAGTGAGAATACAATAAGTCAGACGAATCCCTCAAAGTAAAATGTACTTGATACGATGTCACCGTTGGTGGAATTCAAACAAGTAACTGTTGAACCTGTTTTAAAAAGGCAGAAATTGAAGGACACTGAAGGGCAGCTCCATCATTTTGTCTCCTAGTCTCCCAGGGCACAGGCTCCCTCACTTAAACCAGAGGATAATGTTTTACATGATATAACACCACCACATGAACACTAGGGGAAAGCTCAGTGTTAGGCCATCGACAGATAGAATGTCTATTATCCTCAACTTAATTCAGCTTGATTCCCCAGGGGCCGAATGGTTGATCCTTAGTGTTTATATGCGCTTGGGTGGGCCGGCTAGAGAGGAGGATCTCTTTCACAATTCAGAAAAAGAAGTTTACAGCATAGATCATTCTAAATGAGGATTTCCGAACCAGGGAAGAGATAATAAGAACAAAATACCACTCGAGGAAAAAACCAAACTGCAGAGGTGAGTCTGAGACAAGTAAGTCCGTGCTAGTAGAAAGTCACCGGACAAGGTAATAGAGAAGAATGAAAAGACTTTGGGATTAAAGTTACAGCGTAATTAATGGTGATTTGGGTTCAACTAAGCAAGGCTAATGGAAACTAGGCTCTCTCCAATGCTCTCTACTCTGCCCATATTTCTCTCTCTGTCTTTATTAATCTCTGTTCATTTTCTTTCCATTATTCCCTCTTCCTTAACTTCCTAGTTCTTACCCTCCCTCTCTCTCTTTTCCTGTCTTTTAAGCCCTCATGTAAATTTCTCTCTCTCTCTCTCTCTCTCTCTCTCTCTCTCTCCTCCCCTTCTCTTTCTTATGTCTTTCTACGCACTTACCTCCATTGAAAATATATCGCGGTGACTTGGACCATGAAATTAAAATATTAGTGAGTGACATCACTTAATATTTCCAAATCTGGGGAAAGAAGGAGTAAAAAAAAAAAAAGCTGAAATCCTGAAATGAGAACAGGCCAGTCAGAGGGGAGATTAACCTTTGACATTTTATTTCCCCAGAGGCAGTAATTGTTTTGTGATATCTCAATACAGTCACAACTGCAATGGGAATTCCTGAACGCGGGTGTGCAGGGATGTCACCACCTTTTGCTAATCACACAAGAAGAGCATCTCAGTTTGAATTAGAATGATATGGGTAGAAAGTGTCCAATGAGGGGACACCGATTTAGATGGCACTTGGGGGGGGGATTAAGGCTGGATGACCTTCCTGATGCCCTGCGGTGGGTTCGAACCAGCAACATCTGGCTTGTCAATCTCCAAAGTGTGCGTTCTACCGCTGAGCTACCGTGGCCCTGGTAGACTTATTTCGATGAAACAATCAAAATGCAAAAGAGTGCCCTCAGTAGAGAACAGACCCCCGCCAGGCATATCTCTCCTCTGCTGCTCAGAGTTCAATGACAAACCAGCTAAAGAGTGAGATTAGCAGAGGCATGGACAGTGGCAGGGAATAGCAGGAAAACATTGTTTTCCTACCACTACCAGACTTTCACACAGTGCCCAAGTTGATCGAACGGGATCCAGTCCTTCAGTACATGAGATTAATGTCTCTTATGAAATATAACAAAAATAATCATACTCATTATTCCATAACTCAACCTCTGCTCCCTATTTAACATACCAATTGAAAGGGAGCTACATGGGGGCCGCGGCGGCCCAGCGGTAGAGCACGTACCTCCAAGATTGCCGAAGCAGGATCGATCCCCCCGCGGGGCGTCAGGAAAAGAGTATCCAGCCTTAACCCCCCCATGCCTAGTCAACGTGAGGCGTATCGACGTGAAGCGCTTTGAGAGGTCACGAGACTTGAAAAGTGCCATATAGAAATGAGTCCATTTACCATTTATGTACTTTCTACACACAGAGAAGCACACGCACACAGCCACGGGCCATAATAAACTAATGCTACGGAGGGGAGATATTCATAATGACTGACTCGAATAATTAAAAGATGCATATGTACACAAACAAAACCAGCCAGGCCCCGCAGCTGAAGCCTGAGATCCAACACATGTGGGCCTGCATGTTGTTTAAACATTTAAACATGACCACACGACAGAAAGGGTTGAGACAGAGACCCCCTGGTGGCCCTGCCTCGACTCGATGACACCAGACTAGTACGCTTCTCTTGTCTTTAGAATCCCTTCTTAAAGTACGCTGTTGTTGGAAGGCGTCTCTTCAACCTCAGGATACATGTCGTAGCTCTTTGATATTCTTATCGTTTGATCCATTTTGCTGCTTGTTGCTGAGGCACTTTGAGACTGTTTTGAAGAGCTCTATAGAAAGCTTTTCCAGGTTGTGTAAAATCGTGGTGGCAGAGCGCGCGTGTCGGGAAAGGACAAGCCGGGCGTCGCGGGTTTGATCCTACTGCGAGGTACTAGAAAGAGCTTCCGGCCTTAAATCCCTGTGCTACGTCTAGGTCCATCTCCACCCCAGCATGTGGGGACCGATCACAACACATGGTATCAGACCTCATGGTTATGTGAAGATGTGTCAACGACCACCCTCAGGGGCCGCGGTTGCTCAGGGGTAGAGCGTGTGTGTTGAGAACTAACGAGCCACACAGAGGCTGTGGGCTTGAACCCATCCCAGGATGTCAGGGAGGAGATTCAGTCTTAACCCCCACACGTGCACTGGGATGGAGAGGCAACATGTCCAGGGTGTTTCACCCAATGAGCAGTGGGATAGGCCTCAGCGTGACCCTGCAAACCCACCTTGGGTGGCTGATGAGGGATGGAAGGATAGAATAGAAGAATAATGAGCCAGTTATTATCAAAAAGTCTCCCGTTCCTGCTCCTTCAGACAATATTCAGCTTTGTAACTCACTCCACACTCTCCAAGTGGTGCTGAGCTACAAACATGTCCATAGTAGTTTATTCTGTAGGAAAGCATTTGCTGTTATAGTTTGTGAGATGGAACTAGCTCCAACCCATGATCTCTCCAGAGGCTATGGACAGTTTCTGTGTTTCTGCACATCGGAAATATTCCTCACCTATTCGGGGATGTTTCCCATGACCGGCTGAGTTTAGCCTCCCAGTCCCTGTGAGCCTTCATAATGTTGACCACACCAACAGAAAACACGCTGCATCTGCTTTGGGTTAAAGGGATCTTTGTTTTTCCTTTCCCCCGCTGTGGATCTTTAATTTATCATTCAATGCTCCTGACCCAGTGTACAGCATCTGAGTGAATGTGTGTGTGTGTGTGTGTGTGTGTGTGTGTGTGTGTATATATCCATAGTTATAAATGCATGAAAGTCAAACACCACAGGACTTCATCAATACATTATCCATTCAGTCCCAGATTAGAGAGAGAGAGAGAGAGGGAGAGAGAGAGGGGGGTCCTAGTCAGCCCCTTGTCAGGTTATCAGTCTGGTTGAAATGAACTTAGCCAAAATGGCCTGATTCATATGAACATGGTTGAGAGATTTCATAATAATTGCCTAAATTTGGCTTCACACTTGGGTAGAAACACGGTACGTTAATTCTCTCCAAGCAATTTTTCTCAAATTTGAATGTTATCCATCCACATCTATCATCAACTGCTTATCCGAAGCCAGGTCATGAAGCCATGCTGGAGCCTATCCCAGTGCTCACTGGGCAAAAGGTGAGAAACACCCTGGACAGAGCTTAAAGTTTTATAGCATTATAAACAAAAGCTGATGAAAATGACGATGATATTAACTTAGTGAAGCAGGTTGTTTTTCTCAGTTAGGCTCATGACATGCATATCAAAAATGCACATGCTCGAGCCTCTGTTCAGTGACCACGAGGACACCGGTGTGATGACGTAGCTCAGTGTGGGGCTACACCAGTGTTGTGAGGAATGAGAGTGTTTCTCTGTCTTACACATATTCATACATATATTGTGTGATGATGATGGTGTTACATTCACCATCTCACCATCCCATGTAAGTCTCTGCACTCTCTATGTCTCAGCAAGTCATCACTTCTGTCTTCCCTTCTCTCTCTTCCCAACTTTTTCTCTTACTTTTCCTACTTTATCACCCCGGCCTCTCTAACACGGTTTCCTCTGGCACCGCTTGTCTGCTACGTTCTCTCTCTCTCTCTCTCTCTCTCTCTCTCTCTCTTTCTCTCTCTCTCTCTCTCTCTCTCTCTCTCTCTCTCTCTCTCTCTCTCTCTCTCTTGCTCCTTTCTCTGCGCTACTTTATTTCATTTTTGGAGTCTCTTCCTCTTTTGCGTCTCTGTTCCCCTCTTTCTTGTCTTCCTCGCTGACCCTCCTCATCTCTTGTCCTTTTAACCCTGATACATACCGTATGGCGTCGCCGTACACGGGCAACGCTCTCTGGCTGCCATCCAGTAGCCAATTAGAAATGCCAGATGAGTTGGACTGCGTCCTTCGAGACCGAGGTCACCCCAGCAACTATCACCATGGGAGACCTCATCGGCATGCGTGCCCAGCCAATCATCTCCTCTCACCTTCATTAGATATTCAGTTAATGTCATACTGGCATCCGAAAGCTTCTCTCATTTGTTCAGTCATCCACCCTCTCTTCATCTCAGCTGCTCTCTCTCTCTCTCTCTCTCTCTCTCTCTCTCTCTCTCTCTCTCTCTCTCTCTCTCTCTCTTACACACACACACAGACTGAACTTCTAGGAATATGAGAGGTCCCTCTCTGTGTCTGGGCAACCTAAGTCAGAAAGAAAG
>OMLC01042847.1:0-18765 GCA_900302585.1 Regalecus glesne | reverse complement strand
AACATCTCAAATTGTAAACACATCTCCAATTTAGTCTTACTCTGTAGAGATGTGATTTGTAAAGCTGGATTGTGTGTGTGTGTGTACTATGGGCCAAGCCCACATCCTCATTTTTCATGTATCCTTGACTTTATCACAAAATATGGTCTGAAGTTTTACGGACCACACAGACAGGATTAAGTCCGGCGGCATATTTTCTTGGATTACCTGTAGGTTATCATTGTCGCCATCTTTGTTGCCCACCATCAAGTTTGGTTTTGGGTTTGGATAGGAGTGGAGCTGCAAGTTTAACCCTTGCAACACAAGAACCATCTTTTGCTGGGACAGCTCCACCCAACACCTCCCAAAGTAGAGCAAAATACCGCAGCTTGCTGCCAAAGACAAACAATATCAAACTGACAGCACTTACACAAATACACATTTGAAATATTTAGTGATGTCAGTAACCACTTTCGAAAAACAGGGTGTAGAAATGTTTAAACACTTCCTTTTTCAACTTGCACATAAAGACTGTAAGGGGGAGAATGTTGATGCTGGTGTGGCTTCTTAGAATAGCATTTGAACTTCTCTTCATTGAATTTCGAGAGAAGAGTATAATTATGTTTTATTCTGAGAGGACCTAAAAGAAAAACTCATGTTAGAGGTAGGATCTATTTCATCTTTGAGAATTATTCAGCTCTTGTTACAGCACTTAATGGGAAGCCAGTAAGCTACTTCACTTATGCTGTTGGACTACAAAATGATTACCATGGGCTTTAAGATCTATTTTGCTAAATGTTGGCTGAAATATTAAAAGTACGATACACTGTAAATGGTGTGTATTATAACACTTTTTGATAATGAGTCCCCAAACATCCTCCCTGGAATAAATAGACATTAGATCTGTATTTTTTAAGTGAAATATACCCAGTGAACCAAAAGGCTGTCAACAGCCAATGGGGCTGCAGTAGCTCAGTGGTACTGATGAGCCCAATGTTACAGGTTCGAATCAATCGCGGGGCATCAGAAAGGGCATCCTCATACCCAATGGACCAAAGGACTGTCCACAACCAAGATGTGGCTTGGACTACTGAGGTCCATAGAGCAATGCCATACCTCACAATAAATAATCTTCCTACCAGTAATCTCACTCAGAACTGGGGGGGAAAGGCTTATAACAGAGGACAGGTTATCTCTCTCCAGTTCTTCTTCTTTCACTGGACCCCATGTCACCATCTGTCCATAGGTTAAGCTCCTAAAAGGAACCAGCCTCTTGATGTCTATATACTGGTGAGCTTATTTGCAGGTCAGTAATAGTCCATGAACTAGTTGGAGTAGAGGTGCAAACTCAGTCTGGTGTAGTCGAGTGTCATATCCTTACAGAGAAGAGTGAGAGAGGTCCTTACTGTAGACACAACTGATAACAGATGAGTTTGTTTTGGTATGATAGAGCAAATATGAAGGTGGGACCGGCTTCTGTTTGCCTTTCTGTCTTGTGCTTGTTCCATGACACTGTCATTAGTATTACAGCAGCACAGGTGAGCAGCATGGATCATTTTAGACCTGCCACCGCCCCATCATCTTCTCCTAAGTGCCAGGTGCTGCTACAACATAGGGGTTAGCAGGAATGCAGACTCCCCTCCAGCCAACTCCACCTGCAGCCTTATCCCCCTGGGGTTGTTCATTGAACAACTCCTAGCTTCCTTACTCTTGGTAGATTGAGTGCTGCTATGTCAATGGGAGTTGATATTAATAGTTGTTAGGAAGTTATTGTATCTGAGCTTATGCATCTGTGGGAAGGGGGCAGGTGCAAAGCAGAGACAGATGATCAATAACTTAATCACGCTATATAAACATTTTATGTTCTATTTCTGGCTCCATTTGGACTCTGGGTTGTAACTAGTCAGCGACGTCATCTCAATTAGAAGACAGTCGAAAGAGATTAGAGTTCACGTGACGAAATATTTGGATCTCTCCGTATTATTTTAACACCCGACATTTACAATGCATGACAATAAGGGAAAATATCCCCACAGCCCATGTCATTCAATGGCACCATCGCATGTTTTCATATGTGTGCATACGTCCATGTTTGCACCTATGACTCTTTGATCACCTTGGGTTTATGTACATGGTTGCATGTGAAGTCAGGTCACAGAGTCTCTAGTCTGCAGATAGCCATCTTTTTGTCTTGTGTTTCTGACGTAGAGGTCTATCCAGTCCTGGTCACACTCTATAACTCTTGTTGTCTGCCACACTGCAAATTGGCAAAGCCCTCAAGCAGTCAAGGAGAAAAATGGGGATGGAGTGAGACATAAGCAGTGATGTTCCCTCACTTGCGGCCATTGGATACAGTGCGCGTGCTCGAAGGTTTCTCTTTGGTTTGAACAAAGGGAAAAAATAAATTGCCTTTGGGAGTAAATGCAAGTGTAATGTGAGTTAGAAACAAGCAGGGTGTGATGCTGCTCGGGCATCTGTATGTGTTTGTACATGCACACATTTGCATCCATTGCATGTCTGTGGTTGTTGGCTCCTGTGATGATGAAACCCAAGCTTTGCAGGGCCACCAATATATCTGATTGCGATTTAGTTTAATCAGTATAAAACTGTCGTGAAGGTGTCACAGTCTTAATCTTGTCTTTGGGAACCTTAGTGGAAGATGGGCTCAATTTGCAGCTTAAACCCAACGTCCCAACTTTGTCTTCTTTTCACCAGTTCATTATTCCTGTGTTGGAATGTTGAATGGCTCCTATGCTAAGCCATGTATTGCCTAGCTTTGCTGGGGTTATTTCCACTACTTTGAGCTGCATCAAAAAAGAGGTACTTGTGTTTAGAGATTGGGAACTTAAAGAGGAGGTGTTGAGCTTGGAGATTGTTGTGACATTTGCTGATGCAGATGAAGCAACGCAAGCTTCCATCAGGGTTGCATTGCATTACCATGTTTTTAACCATCAAGTGAAATTTCTAATTTTCTTTTCCACTGATGTTTGGTTTGATGGCACGACATGCTGCCTCTCTGCTCATTATAAGTTGCGTGATCAAAATGTTCCATGATTAGAAGCTTGCCTCTAATAACGATCCCAAGAGCTATGCCGTCTGGAGCTTGGCTCCCAAGGCAGAAAGGTCAAGGCAAAGTGTGATCCAACAAAGACCTCAACGACACAACTGCTAATAGATGTCTCCAGGTCACAATGGCAGTGAAGGCAGATGAAGGCTGCAATAGAAGGTGGTCCCAATAATCCTGGATCTCCATGGCATTGAACTCTGGCCAACCTGTACCAAGGACTGTATGGTTGCTTTAGGTACATCATTCTCTCCATGTAAAAAGCTGTCATGTGCAGGCATCCTCCCACTATACAGCTCCAGGATCAGCCTCTATACTCACCTGAAGACCCAGAAGGAGAACAGTCATATTTGACCCCAAGTGACCACTGATGATGATAATGATGATGAAGATGGGATCCCAAAGAAAAAATGACATGATTACACAGTAAATACTGTCACATTTTCAAAAAAGTTAACTTGGCTAATGTCTCGGTTTATTTGAGTTGGTATAGGAGGCATGTTTTATGTGTCGTGATTAGGCCCCACATAAGGGGGTTGGACATGGACATAGAGGAAGCTTGGGGGGGATTAAGGCCGCATGCCCTTAGTATGAACAGGACAAATATTTTCAAGGGCATCCTCCCTTAATCCCCCACACTCCCATGTCCATGTCCACCCCCATTATGTGGGGTCTAATTGTGACGTGTAAGAATGGACTTCACCCTTAATGATGTTTTTACGGTTCATTTCACTAAAATTCACATAAATGTCCTTGCGATTGGCTTTTTTATTGTTTGATTTAAGATTACTGCAATGGCACTATCCAGTATAAGAGAATTTCATAATTATAATCTTTTTTATTTGAATTTCAGTTGAACCAACCTTTATGTCCACATATTGCATCGTACATTTTTTATGATTTTGAGATAGTCAAGTCGATCTATACGAGTCAGACAGATCATTCATTTCATTCACTGCAACTTGATGAAACACCGTAATGCTTACCTGGCCTTTTGCTTTTTTAAAGTTCTCACCAAATATCTCCCCACTCTGCAAATCATTGTTCTTTGAGTTTATTGATGGGCTTATTAAGAAAACATGACGAGTCTTGAAGGAGCACTGAGGAATATTGTGAACTGACACCGAAGAGACACTTTTGTACACTCCCACTTTAAAATGATGAGCAAATGAATTATGAAGTTTGCCCACGGGGCTGGAAGCGTTGGCAGAAAACCCTGTACTCTTTTAGGTTTGACTAACAGCTGTTGGGCCTCCCTTTTTGCATACGTTTACATTTTGCGTGTGAAGTTTACTTTCATTTTTCATTTGCATTTCATGATAATATTTTTAATTTGTACAGATGAAGTGATGTATTGGGGTTTTTGGAAGTGTGTGCATTACATTTGCTATGTGTGAAGGAGGTGTATCTTTGTTGCCTGTATTTTTTTGTTTGGTGAGGGGCGCATAACTATGGAGTTTGTCAAGTAATCGGAAGAATGGTGGTCCTTCAGAAAGCATGTCAAAGTGTCCTTGAACAAAACACGGAACCCCCAACTGCTTGAGACAACAGATGAAAATCAGCTTGATAGCTAAAGCTGGTGTATATATATTATAAATCTTCATTAATATGCACTGTCCCTAATAAGGAGAATATTATTATTATCCCAGAATCTCTTTGCAGATTATATTGTGGCCAGCTTGTCCCACTTTTTTTGCCTTTCTATTGGAGTGCAATTGGTTTAAACAGAAATGAGTTCTGAGTTTTAACACAACGTGGTTTTACATTAAGTAACATGGCAGCTGTCATGTAGCACCACATAGAGTTACCACATCATAAAATGTATCTACAGTTTTACAACGTCATTCCCGTTTTCAAGGCATTTGACCAAGTATGACTGTTGAGTTACTGTAAAGGTCTCATAGATTCCACATGTACCTGTGGCCAAATGAACAGGTGCTTTAGTCAGTCGGGAGGTATAATCATCACACTTAACTGCATTTTCTGTGCATGACGGTAGTCTCTGGCATGCATACAAAATGTGTAATTATAGAGTATGGCTAGTACACCATCACCCATTGTTGTTTTTAGTATTGTGTAATTTACTCTCCAGGGTGAAAAGAAGGGAATCGGTTTATCAATTTAAGCTGTACGGTGGCCTAGTGGTTGACACTGGTGCCTAACGGCAAGAAGGTCCTGCCTGGATTGGAATCTCTGGGCATCCCAGAGATTCAGTTTGCATGTTCTCTCTGCGCCTGTGTGGGTTTCCTCTGGGTGCTCCGGTTTCCTTCCACCTTCTAAAAGACATGCATGTTAGGGTTAATATTCCTGCCTGTGCCCCTGAGCAAGGCAAGAGGAAAACGAACTGGAGTTAGTCCCCAGGTGTTACAGCTGCTCACCGTTCCTATACAATAGGATAATAGTATGTAGAGATAAAATTTTGTTGTTTATATGATGACAAATAAAGTTTATTCTTCTTAAAAAGATGTCAAACGGTCCCCTTGTATAATCTGATAAAGCATGATCAACAATATGCTGGGGGTGGGATAAGTGACTGTTGAATGGGCTGATTGAAGTGGAAGCTGGGTTACAGAGGAACATACTGGGTTGAAATATTGACCCTCTGTCCCAGTTGATTGGATACTTGAGTTTTCACCAGTTTGCCTCTGAAGGACCACTACTACCCTCAGGCTTATTTTAATCCAATGGCTGAAGCACAGAAATTTCTAGTCATTGGTTCAGACTATTATAAAAAACTGTGCCCTGCTTCTGTTATAAAAAAACAGAACTTTTCATGTTTATGCATCAGTTGCATTGATCATTTTCATTAAAAAAACTCCTTTATCATGTTATTTATGGCCCTTAAAACACCTTTTAACTGTGCCTCATTATCCTAAATAGGCTGTAGAACCTAACACTACTGACAGTAACCATGTGGTTATTTGAAGATCTCATTATAATAAATTGTAGAATATCAAGTCATAATTGTTTTCAGTAGACTCTACTATTCATAGTGGTTGAGCACCACCCTTTTCTTTTAACTCACTAATTTAGGACTATTCCTCTCATCGCTTACCTGCTATAGGGGTTTTCTGTTTTTGAGCTAGTGTGAAGTCCAGTTTAACCACTGGGTCTCTTTGGCCCACGGAGTACAAAATTACAGAGGGACAGAGAGAGAAAATGTGTCCTAGAAATAAGGTCACCTTATTAGGTGGCAGAGCAGGATTAGCTTCTTACTCCCATGGTCCATATGTCTGAACTGCTGCTGCTACAGCTTAATATATTGTTATCCCTTTTATAGTCTCACTCCCATAAAGTTACCGCAGAAAGTTCAACTTAACTCACTCTCTTTGTCCGAGATATGATCATCATCAGTTTCTTCTCCCACACTTGTAACATTGTAATGTTTGCATAATTTTGAGTTGATGGCAAGGCCCGCATCAGCCCAAGTCTGTCACTTCAGTCGGAGGCATGTCGAAATCTTTACTCATGTCTCTATTGAAAGATCACAATGACCTGACAGCATAGTTCATCTTTAACATTAACTGCTGTGAACAAGAGAGGAACCCTCATGAGTTACTGACATCAGTCTCAACTCAGGAGTGATTGAATGCTGCCACTGGTGTTTGTGTAGAGCAAATTGAATCTCCTATAAGTAGTAATTCCTGACAGTAAAGATTTTGTTTGACACAAGAGACTGTCCTGCCCTGTCAGTTAGTTTATTCAATTAAGGTTTTGTACATCATGGGTTTTACCCCTCCTCTTCTTGGTTTTGTTTTCCAGATGAGCGTGAGGCTGTACAGAAGAAGACCTTTACCAAGTGGGTGAACTCGCACCTAGGTCGTGTGACCTGTCGCATCGGAGACCTGTACACTGACCTGCGTGATGGCCGCATGTTAATCCGCCTCCTGGAAGTGCTGTCAGGAGAACAGCTGGTCAGTTTTTACACAGCACCTCTTCCTCTCTGTCCTAACCGTGACCCGGTGACTCGGTATGACTTCCCTACCCCTCCAAGTCATGAGGCACAGGGGACCATCAGCCTCTTCACTGCCAGCATGATTTCCTTCCTCTATTGCCTGTCTTGTGTTTGTCATGTTTTACTACTTTTTCTTTTCTGCATTTTTCAGTCTGTTATGATATCTTTAGTTTGCTGTTGACATCCTGGATCACAGTTATTTTTGTTATTTTTTAAATTGTTTTTCCGACGCTCTTCCTGACAGCCAAAGCCCACTAAGGGCCGCATGCGCATCCACTGCCTGGAGAATGTCGACAAAGCTCTGCAGTTCCTCAAAGAACAGAAAGTGCACCTGGAGAACATGGGCTCCCATGACATTGTGGATGGGAATCATCGTCTCACCCTGGGTCTCATCTGGACTATCATCCTGCGCTTCCAGGTGACATCTTGCTCTTTGAAGCTCTGCCCACTCTTCCCTCTCACAGACCTGGCATGGATTTAGGCTGCCGGATTCCTCTATGAAGCATTCTACACACACATTAATGGGAATCGAAATTGATTTATAATCCACTTTATTGCAGATAAAATACAGTGCAATCTTTGATTAACTTGGAATAGTTTTAAATGCACAACAGGCAGAGTTTAACTGAGATGATGCTCGATTAACAGATCCAGGACATCAGTGTTGAGACGGAGGACAACAAGGAGAAAAAGTCAGCTAAAGATGCCCTGCTACTCTGGTGCCAGATGAAAACTGCAGGGTGAGAAATTGGCATAGCCTAACAGATGGCTGAATGTAGTTTATGTACAGTGTGCTGAAAGTTTATTCTACCAGAAATACTATTTATGGGACTCTCATAGTGTTTAAAGATAAATATCGCTATGTCTTTTAATTATTAACGAATATTGATTTCTTTGCAGGTACCCCAATGTCAATGTCCACAACTTTACTACCAGTTGGAGAGATGGTCTGGCGTTCAATGCCATTGTGCACAAACACAGGTCACTGTTGTCTCTCTGTACTTTACGTCACCTGCTGCAACTGTCATGTGCTTGTTGACTCATTTCACCATGAGCAGTAATTTCATGCACTTTGTTCTATTAGAGCTATAATTTTAGTTAGCTATTCTTCTAACAGAATAGGTACCTAGTATCCTGGTCTCGTGTTCTTTCCTTTTCTTTTGTATAATAAGCAACACCTGTTGCAGCTCCATCATACTTTTCAGGGGTAATTTTAATCCCCACATTATATTTAGGTCGCCTCCTGCTCTCTGTCTGCGGTTTGGCTAAATGTATGAAAGTAAAATTTGGAGTAAGTTGACCCAGATCATTGAAATATTAACCCACTTATTTTGCACGCAGAGAAATGCTCTCTGGCACCCTCTTCTGGTAATTTGTTCTTGATGTACTGGTTTCTCTTGTAACCAATCTGGGTAAGCTGAAAGCTGTATGATAGCCTACACCCACCAGGCAAACTGGGTACTGGTACTGTGTTCAAGTAAATGCTTAAGGCTGATATGCTTGGCAAAGAAGTATTAAGTGGAAAATATTCAATCACAATATTCTGTCATTTACATACTTGGATCAAAGTAAAGTGATAAAATGAAGCAGACAGTTAAAATAGGATTGCCTGTTTTGAATATGAGATTACAAATGTTATTGTAAATTTTCATTCATGAAGCTGTCAAATTTTGTCATTCATGAAACTACCTGTTACACCTGACTTGGAGGTGCACACTCTACCACTGAGCTACAGCAGTCCCAAATCCTTTTTATATCTAATGTAGAAATTTGGGGTCCTAGTTAGTTAGCCACATAAAAAAACATAACATAAGAATATGTAAAAAAAATAAGTGTCAGTTCAGACATTAGTTTGTTTTTATGTTGTTTTTTATTAGGCCCTCATATGTGAACCCGTTTACCTTGTTTTTGAGTAAGACTAATCAATTTTGTCAGTCACTTCAGATCATATAGCAACAGAGTTTGTTACATGTCAGTATGATTGGTATTGTTACATTAAAGCAGCCTTTTCTTGTTTGAAACCTGCTCTAATTAAAATTGTCAACTATCTCCCTCCTGCTATAGATCTGACCTGATTGAGTTTGACACCCTGAAAAGGTCTAATGCCCACTACAATCTCCAGAATGCTTTCAATGTGGCAGAGAGGGAGCTGGGGCTTACCAAGCTTCTGGATCCAGAAGGTGATTAGTCTAGTCCCCCAAAAAATCATTACGTACCCTGCTGGATATTATGTGGGTTTGACCATTCCCCACCACCCACTAAGCTGTGACCTATCACCCAGGATAGCTCAACAGGGTTGTGTGGCCATAGAGGATTACAGGAATTACTTAAAGCTTAGACAACACTACATCACATGTCAGCTACACTAACAATCACACAGAATGTCCATACAAAGAGAAAGTTTTGCATTTGTAGTTCAAGATAGATTTGGAGACGGACTCAAGTGTGAACTCCATGTTGATAGGATGGATTATGTTTTAGTGGATCTTCAGGCTTATGAACAGTTGAAAGGGAGCATGGATGTGGATGGTTGATGAGATTGTCCCTTTTGTCCAGATGTCAATGTTGACCAGCCAGATGAGAAGTCCATCATTACGTACGTGGCTACTTACTACCATTACTTCTCCAAGATGAAGGCCCTGGCAGTGGAGGGGAAGAGAATTGGCAAGGTTAGATAATGAATATGTGTGTATGCACATAGTTTGTATTCATCCATTTATATTTGCTTTGTTTCAGGATTTTTTATATGTACCAAATACTATAGTGAGTGTTTGTCTGGTGGCTGTCTTAACTTTCATCTTATTTATTTATCCCTCCCATCCCAGGTGCTGGACTACGCCATTGAGGCTGATCAGCTGATTGAGAAGTATGAGACCCTGGCCTCAGAGCTGCTGCACTGGATTGAACAGACCATCCTGACTCTCAATGATCGGCAGCTAGCTAATTCCTTGAATGCTGTGCAGAACCAGCTTCAGGCTTTCAACTCGTACCGCACTGTGGAGAAACCCCCCAAGTGAGTTAAGTTCTCACTAAAGGAGTGTACTTTTATTTTTATAAAAGATAGTAAGAGACTTGACGCTATGATTTTCAGCTTTTTGACTTAAAGCCACATCTATGCACTGCGTGTTCAGTTGTACGCTATTTCCATAATTTAGAGATGAACTGAATATATGATATGTGATTGAGTTGTTTTCTGACATGTCTGCTTTACAGATTCACAGAGAAAGGTAATCTGGAAGTGCTGCTCTTCACCATTCAGAGCAAGATGAGAGCAAACAACCAGAAAGTCTATATGCCCAGAGAGGGTAAACTCATCTCTGACATCAATAAGGTATGGATGGGCCTGCCATGGAAAAGGCTTGTATGTAGGAATTATTTCCCTCAATGAAAGATAATTGTAATTGGTATAAGAAATAGTGTTTTTTTTAAAGGTTTCTGGCTTTGTGTCTCTCTTGAAGCCAGAAACCGTATAACTGGGATTTTGTAATAATTAAGATGTTAAATATGAAATCTGGAGGAAATATGGCACAAATGTTCCATGGTTTGTTCATGAAATTTTAAATACATAATATGCACAAATTTGCTGTGGAACACGCATATAATACTGGTACTGAGGTTCACGATATTCACAAATGCATGTTCTTTTGATTGGCTTGACAGGCATGGGAACGCCTAGAGAAGGCAGAGCATGAGCGAGAGCTGGCACTGCGGAATGAGTTGATTCGCCAAGAGAAGTTGGAGATGCTTGCTGCTCGTTTTGACCGCAAGGCCGCAATGAGAGAGACCTGGTTAAGTGAGAATCAGAGATTGGTGTCTCAGGTAGGACATCATACAATCTATTAACCCTTACGCAGATTCTCACATAAGGAGAGTTAAGGTTGAGACAGCTGAGATTGTTGTCAGCATATATTCAAACTTATTAATGTTGTCAATTTAATTCACTCACTAATAAATTAGTCTACGTGGCCGCAAACTCGTATCGCATTTGAATGAGTACATTTTGAAGTTTTTCACTGTCATGAGTTTGTGCCTTTCTCATTAGGACAATTTTGGAACAGACCTAGGAGCAGTGGAGGCTGCCACTCGTAAACATGAGGCCATTGAAACTGATATTGGGGCTTATGGGGAGCGTGTGGCCGCTGTGGAGGCTGTTGCAAGAGAGCTGGAGGCAGAGAGTTACCATGATGTACGGCGTATATTAGCACGAAGGGACAACGTGCTTCGACTTTGGGAGTACCTCAAGGAGCTTCTGGCTGCACGCAGGGAGAGGCTAAATGCCCACCGTGACCTTCAGAGGCTGCTTCAGGAGATGCGTTACATCATGGACTGGATGGAAGACATGAAGGTACTGGATCTCTCAAAGTCATGTAGTGAGCACTTAACTTAAGCTGCAGATGGGCCATCTACCCTTCAATAGCCAAAGCCTGTTTTGTAATATTGCTTAAGTGATCTCAGCTACATGAAGATAAGTATATCATTTGAATTAGTTACATGTAGCTAACTACTTCATCTTTTAACATCTTCATCTTTGGAGATGCATTGCCCACACCAGACAATGCATTTCCACTTTGTGATTTAAGTCAGATGAGTTACTTTCAGCAGAGTTCTTCATTTTAGCTGAATACCAGTGCACTGTGGACCTCTGTCCATTTCTTCTTGTTTAAATTACTAAAGCAGAATCGCCTCATCTTAGAATCATACAAATCCTTTAAAACTGTTTTACACTTATGCTGAGTCAGCTCTGCCCTTCAGCCGGGCTGGTTTAGCAATGACAATTAACATAGCTTTCATAGGCTTACCCTGGCATTGTTCTGCTCTTTTAGCATCATAGAGGTTGACTAAGGTTGATCTCATTGTGTGTCACATGCCAGACCAACCTCTGTGCCTATCCCTACACTAACACTGGTGTCACTAGTGCTTTAAGTCTGATTTGATGTGAGTCAGAAGCAGTACAATATGCAAGTGTCAGCAGATACCATGATGGCTATGACCAGAGCATTGAATGGAATACTCTGGCCCAGTTGGCCCCGAGACATCAGGGGTCCCTATTTAGTGTTTCATTCACTCTTAACAATCAGTCAGAATGGACCCAAGTACAAATGCATTCATTGCTATTTGATTCTTTCTTACATATATGCATAGGTTGGGTGATACTGTAATTGTCTTGAAGTCGATTTCAACATGTTGGCATGTTTTTAACATCTTGGATGAAAAGAAAATATTAAATATTAGCTATATTGCCATCCACCACAATAAAACTGTCATGGGATTGGAATGAAACAACAAAGTCCAGACCAATTTTTATTTAAATGCTGATACAAATCAGTAATTGTAAGAATTTAAACTGTCAATAATTCCAACAATTCCATTTATGGATTGCCTGGGAACCAAAAGGAAACCATCAGTGCATTCTTCTGCCTGTTCTCATATCCACTTGAGTTATTCACAATACTGCCTCAGGCTCCTTTAGCTTGCCATATCAGCCACCCACCATATTTTCTATAAATATAGCACCAGCATCTGCTATTGACCAGACCCTTCTTAAAATAGTCATACGTGTATTATGCTATTTTTACCTTTTCCGAGCAAAGACCCACAGGTGATCTTTGGATGGGACAGTGCAATAGACTGGGGGGGGTGATGAGGTTCTCAAAAAATTCAAGTGGGACTTGAAACAATAAAAAGAGAGAAAAGAAGAAACATCTTTGTTTCTCCTAAATTTAGCTAATATAACTGATGTTTGGGAATTATAACTCCATGACCAAATTTGCGAGCCTTGCATGCCTTAACGGAGGACTTGACTTCCTCTCCATGAACTATGTTCATGGTCCCTTCCATCCTTAAGTGTCCTTCCTTGAGAGTGATGTATCCATAAATCAAAGGGTGATGACACTATGCCCTCAACGTCCTTTATGGATGTAGGTAGGTGAAGAAGATGTTTTTCTCAAGAGTATTACAAACTCAGAGTATCACAAACTATCACAAGTCATGACCCCCCCCCAAAAAAAAATTGTGCATTTTCTTTTGTTATCCTATT
Source organism: Regalecus glesne (assembly GCA_900302585.1). Lineage (NCBI taxonomy): Eukaryota > Metazoa > Chordata > Actinopteri > Lampriformes > Regalecidae > Regalecus > Regalecus glesne. The sequence goes on along the minus strand of OMLC01042847.1, from coordinate 5,730 downwards.
AAGTTTGGTTCTGTATCTCTCTGTTCAGATTGTAGCTAAGCCTTTGAATGGTGGCTTCCCTTTAAGGATATATAGGGTTTGGCTACTGCTCAAATTACTATAAAGGATTTGTCACGACAAAAAATGTAATGAATATCTTATTTACTCATTCCAGGGCCGTCTGCAGTCACAGGACAGTGGAAAGCATTTGCATGATGTGTTGGATCTGCTGCAGACACACACACTGGTAGAGGCTGACATATCAGCCCAGGCAGAGAGAATCAGGGCTGTGCAAGGAGCAGCACAACGCTTCACTTCTCATGAACAAGGTAAGGCTTAAGTAAGCTATTCACATTTACAATGCAAACATTGTAGCTTTAGCTAGACCTGTTTATTGACTTTAATATCAATTAAAAAGTCCCTTTAATTACTGGATTTCTGACTGTAAGATCTAAATCTAACCTATTTTCATATTTTGGTTTAATAGCTTATAAACCATGTGAGCCTGCACTGGTCAGTGAGAAGGTGTCACTGTTGGGCCGGGCCTATGAGGAGCTTGGTCAACTTGCTGGTGAGAGAAGGGAGTGCCTGGAGGACTCACGGCGCCTCTGGCAGTTCTTGTGGGAGATAGGAGAGGAGGCAGCCTGGATCAGAGAGCAGGAGCAGATCTTGGCCGGAGGAGACTATGGTCGTGACCTCACATCTGCGCTACACCTGCTGAGTAAGCACGAAGCTTTCAGGGATGAGATGGCAGCCCGGTATGGGCCTCTGGGTCACAGCATCGCTGCTGGAGAAGCTTTAGTGCAGGAGGGGCACTTTGGCGCTCCCGAGGTCACTGAGAGGATCCAAGACATCCGTGCACAATGGGCACATCTTGAAGAGGTGATTTAGAGTCATCTAAATTACAGTGATTTATATCTAATTAAACTATGAGGATTTGCCTAAATTTTGTCTAACAATGTTATTCTTCTCACCTCCCTCCCAGACATCCCAGTTGAGAGAGCAGAGGCTTAAGGAAGCAGTAGCTTTGCACCAGTTTCAGACAGATGCTAATGACATGGACGCTTGGATCTTGGAGATACTCAGACAAGTGTCCAGTCAGGAGGTGGGCCATGATGAATTTTCCACCCAGACTCTAGCTCGCAAACAGCGGGAGATCGATGAGGAGATCCAGAGCCATCGCCCCCTCATTGACTCCCTGCAAGAGCAGGTCCAGGCACTGCCAGAGGCCTATACAAATTACTCCCAGGTTTGTATGTTTAAACTTCATCTGTCTTCATTCGTAACTGATTTTGATACTAATTTAAAAAAATCTTTAAAAAAGTTAATATATCTACCTCCACTTGTAGGTGGATGGTCGTCTGCCTGCCATTGAGCAACGCTATGAGGAACTGGAGACTTTGTCAGCGGCACGGCGTCAGGCTCTGGAAGGTGCCTTAGCTCTCTATCGCATGTTCAGTGAGGCTGGAGCGTGTCTGCTCTGGGTCGAAGAGAAGGAGCAGTGGCTATATGGCATGGATATTCCTACCAAACTGGAGGACTTAGAGGTGGTACAGCAGAGGTCAGTACTATAGGACAATAAGAAGGCAAACTAACAATGTTTGTTCAGAGTGTTTGGTTTTCTCAAATTGTCATCTGGATATCACAGGTGTGCTATCTTAGAATTGTAAAGGTATTAAAAGCAAGGTTTAATGTTTTCGGACAACCAATTGAAGTTTAAAATTTTTAAGAAAATCACCTTTTCCGCATTTGAAAACTCTATTTTCATTTTGCATTTTGTACTTGCATATGTCTCTTGGCAGCCCTGTTCACCTTTGGGATTAAAATGTATACATATGAAAAACAAATAATTAGCATTGGAACTCAAAGTAGTGAAAAAATAAAGGCTGACTTATTAATATTATTGTACAATACATATGTGTTCATCTTTTTTCTTAAAGGGTGTAGATTTCTCTTTAAAAGCTTCACAGGTTGTCATAATGCTTCTCTATTATAGCTAGATAAAATTCACCAGGCCACTGCTTCCTAAGGATTTTTAAAACATCTTAGGTGTTGAAAAGCAACATATATAATTTGCAGATTGTATCCCCCTTGCCCATAAAAAATAAGAATAATCATTTGAGTCTTCTGTGCAGGATATCATATTACCTATTAAAGGGTGCACTTTACATTTTTAGGTCAATGATGCTTTACATTAAATGTGTTTTTATGCATGGTTACAGGTTTGAAACACTGGAGCCTGAAATGAACAACTTAGGTGCTCGTGTCAATGATGTGAACCTGGTGGCAGAGCAGCTGCTGATCTCTGATAACTGCAACAAAGAGCAAATCCACCAGACACAAGATCAACTGAGCTACAGGTCAGTTCTGTGCAGATATGGTGTATGATAAAGCCCATGTCTTTAAGATGGAAATGTATTTGTATACATCGAGCCACTGTGGATAGTCTTATAAGCACTGCCTTTGGTGTGCTCTCCAGATGGAAAGAATTCCAACAGCTGGCTGGTCAGAAAAAGCTGGCCTTGGAGTCAGCTCTTAACATTCAAAACTACCACCTAGAATGTAATGAGAGTCAAACCTGGATGAGAGAAAAGACCAAGGTGATTGAGTCCACTCAGAGCCTGGGTAATGACCTCGCAGGAGTGATGGCCTTGCAGCGCAAACTCACAGGCATGGAGAGGGACCTGGAGGCTATTCAGGTACGCAGAGGATAGGGGCTTTAGGCTAATGCATGAAGGTTAATAGGACAGAAGGCTGGGCTTTGAATGTAGCGAATATAAAAGAGAAAAGGTTTTATAGTTAACTGAAGTTAATTTGCTTACATAAAATCATGATATGCTTCTCATTTGATAATGTTGTCAACCATCTTCATCAATTCAAAAATTGTTTGTCATTTCAAGGGAAAGCTTGATGACCTCAGAAAAGAGGCAGAGAAGCTGGCTGAGGAACATCCGGACCAGGCTGATGAGATCCATGCCCGCCTGTCAGAGATTCGGGAGGTGTGGGAGGACCTGAATGCCACCATGAAGCGTCGTGAGGAGTCACTTGGTGAAGCTAGCAAGCTGCAGGGCTTCCTAAGGGACCTTGATGACTTCCAGTCTTGGCTTTCCCGCACCCAGACAGCTGTAGCCTCAGAGGACATACCAACTTCTTTGCCTGAGTCTGAGAGCCTGCTGGCTCAGCATGAGAGCATCAAGAATGAAGTTGACAACTATAAGGAGGACTATGAGAAGATGAGAGTGGTAGGTGAGGAAGTGACCCAGGGTCAGACAGATGCCCAGTATATGTTCTTGGCTCAGAGGCTCCAGGCGCTGGACACTGGATGGCATGAGTTGCGCCGAATGTGGGAGAACCGCCACAGTCTGTTGGCTCAAGCCTTTGACTTCCAGACCTTCCTGAGAGATGCAAAGCAGGCAGAGGCGTTCCTCAATAGCCAGGTAACAAGTTTTGCTGATTTTGAAGCCTTTCAGACTAAACAGGAAATGGAAAAAATGAATACCTGTTGTCACTTAAAATTGCTTATTTTCTTTGTACCCATAATTGTTTTTTCTGAACTTATACAAACATATGCATTAGCCTTTTCACCCTGGTTGTCTTTGGAGTTAGATAGCCTAATACCCACAGTATAATTATGAATGGTTAGGATTGGCAAACAAATCTGATTGTAATTTGCTTTCATTTGTAAACTGCTTTTAAGAGTTCCTCAATCATATAAAAGCTTAAGGTCACATCCAAGGTGAAATATAACATAAATCTTTATTGCAACTTTAAGGTGCACTTTTTAACCCACTTCTCATCGATTTTATTTTAGAATCCAAAACATCTAAACTAGTCTAGCATAACGTTCAAATTTAAAACATTTAAAGACCATTGATATTATTTCCAGATATACTGGTCCAGGTTAGGAAATCATGATATTTTGTTTATTACTTCTTAAGACATTATTATTCCCCCTCCCTTCATGTAGGAGTATGTCCTGTCCCACACGGAGATGCCTACAAGCCTTCAGGGAGCAGAGGAGGCCATTAAGAAGCATGAAGACTTTCTGACCACTACAGAGGCCAGTGAGGAGAAGATCAACGGTGTGGTGGAAGCTGGACGGCGACTCATCAATGATGGCAACGCCAATGCTGACAAGATCCAGGAAAAAGCTGACTCCATCCAGGAAAGGTAAGAGCAGTAATAAAACAATAGATGAATATATAGTTATATATCACTTTTCCTCTTCTATTTGATGTAGAAATAGTGAACAATTTTGGTATTTCCTCAATTTTCCTCAGACATCAGAAGAATAAGCAGGCAGCTAATGAACTGCTGACAAAGCTGAAGGATAACCGTGAACTTCAGCACTTCCTTCAAGATGGACAGGAGGTAATAATAAATGTAAAACTGAGTGATTTGATAGCTAGATTGATTAAAATGGTATGAGCAGAGTGCACACAGTAGGTACTGACTCAAAGAGAATGAAAAGTATTATAGTTGCAAATGCTACTCAGAATTGTGATGGATCCATAAGGTTATGCACTTATTAGGTGTTCACATCTATTACTCCAAAAGCTCCATAAATAACTGGAAATCAGTCATTTAACTGAGACTTAACACAAGTAGATATCAGTGACAGCAAACCAACATTAACAATATCTCAAGTGAACTAATCATTAGAGCACTTGTCCATGAGTCCTACAAGAAATAGATATACCACACCACAATCATTCATTCCCAATAGAGAAGAAATGGATTGTCTGGAGAAGAAATGGATTGTAATGGTCTCTGGATTCTCGGATCCACAGTTGCGACACAGAATATTTATCCACAGAATTTATTGGCAAAGATTATATCTAAGACATTTATAATCAGCAGCAAATGCATTAATTGGACTGTGACCTTAAACCAAATATGACAGGACTATGCTACCTAGTTGCTGAAAAAAATCACATTGAAGTGCATGAAAACGTATTGGCTGGTTTAATAGCTATATTTTTAGCATTTAAAAACTAAGCAACATCATGCGATCAGTATCCACTCGGAGTTGGCTTTGTAAATTTGGATTTAATCACAGATGTGCCTACAAGCAATAGAATCTGGAAGACAGAAAGAACCCTTGTTCCTTTGGTAGTAACAGATTTGAACACTGGGTCAGTCTCAACTGCTCTAATGAAGAATTTTCTCCCCTCCATAGCTGACATTGTGGATCAACGAGAAGATGCTGACAGCTCAGGACATGTCATATGATGAGGCTAGAAATCTCCACAGCAAGTGGCAGAAACATCAAGCCTTCATGGCAGAGCTGGCCTCCAACAAGGACTGGCTAGATAAAATAGATAAGGTCTGAACTAGTGATTATAACAAATTGGTAACCAATTTGTTGTATTTTTCTCCATTTTCTCCCAGTTTTGGGGAAAATTTTCTAAAACACATCAGTAATTCTGTCCTGTGGTTTTTGTCCACATCAGGAGGGCCAGGTGCTAGTGCTGGAGAAGCCTGAACTGCAGCCTGTAGTCCAGCAGACCCTAGAGGGTCTACAACACCAATGGGAAGAGTTGGAGAGCACCACCCGCACTAAGGCTCAGTGCTTGTTCGATGCCAACAGAGCAGAGCTGTTCAACCAGAGCTGTTCAGCTCTGGATGTCTGGCTGAAAAACCTGGATGGTCAGCTGCAGAGTGATGACTATGGCAAGGATTTAACAAGTGTCAATATCCTGCTCAAGAAGCACCAGGTACACTATTCAGCACAGGCTCAGCACAATCCAG